>KN472532.1:20364-46861 GCA_000787095.1 Periophthalmodon schlosseri
CGGCTCCAAATTCGCCGCTATAACCGCTCCGGCCTCGACGAGCTTCGTTTGACTGGAGCCGAACGCCGTGGGTGACGTCGCGCTCACTTAGTCCACTTTTTTATACGGTCTACGGTTGCAACAGTGGAATTTCACCATATGGAATAAATAAGCTTATCTTATCTTATAGCGTCTTCATGCTAACAGTGCTTCAAATTAACACTCACCCATTCTTGAAAAGCGCATTTATAGAGTGGTTCAGTATCTTTATTTTGTATATTATCATCAGCAGTGTAATGTCCAAATTCTTCATCAAAAACGCTGAATAAAACTTTAAAAGATCCACACAATCCTCCTTGAAACCTGCTCATGTTCACAAACCTTATGAGTCTTGTCCTCTGTGCTGCTGTATAAAGTAATAGAGCCCTGAGTGGCCCTGTGCTTATTCCCACTGCCCCCTCTGCACCAGGAAAGAAAGAAGAGAGGAACAGAGTGAAAGGGGGGGGAGAAAGAGGGAGAGACGATAGGGAAAAAGCCAGAGGAGCGAGAGAAGAGAGTGAGGACATGATGGGAGAGGAACAGAGACGATTGAGAGAGATGAAAGTGAGTGAGAGAAAGAGGAGCGTGAGGGAGGAGAGAGGTGCTGGAGTAGAAAAAGGAGAAGAAAGTTGGGGGAAAACGGCAAGAAACAGAAGAAGGGACAGGGAGAGAGAGAAGGGGCAGAGAAGGAGAATGAAGGGGGAGAGAGAGAGAATGAGATGATGGTAATGGTGAGGAAGAGAGATGACTGAGAGAGATGAAAGGAGTGAGAGAAAAGAAGGAAAAAAGGAGAGAGATGGGGGTAAGAAGAAACAGAGAGTGAGAGGAGGATAGGAGAGGAAGAGGAATGTGAGGGAGGAAAGAGGTAGTGGAGTAGAAAGAGGGGAAAAAAGTTGGGGAAAATGTGAAGAAACAGCAGAGGGGGGGGGAAGGGGGCAGAGAAAGAGAATGAAGGGGGTAGAGAGAGAGAATGAGATGATGGTAGAGGAAGAGAGATGACTGAGAGAGATGAAAGGAGTGAGAGAAAAGAAGGAAAAAAGGAGACAGATGGGGGTAAGAAGAAACAGAGAGTGAGAGGAGGATAGGAGAGGAAGAGGAATGTGAGGGAGGAAAGAGGTAGTGGAAAAGAAAGAGGGGAAAAAGTTGGGGGAAAAGGCAAGAAAGAGAAGAAGGTAGAGGGAGGGAGAGAAAGGGTCAGAGAAAGAGAATGAAGAGGGGGAGAGAGAGAGAGAATGAGAAGATGATGGAAGGGAGAGAGATGAAGATAGAAAGCTGGGGAAAGAGGCAGGAGAGACAAGGTGGGAGAGTGGAAGCGGGAGAATGGAGGGAGCAAACAGAGAAGAGAGACCATAAGCAAGAGAGGGAGGAGAGGAAGATTACATAGAATGGGAGAGAGAGAGAGACGAGAGAGAGTCAGAGGAGTGTAGAGAGAGAGCGAGGTGAGAGATGACATATGGAGAGAAGGAAAGAGGACAGAAAGCCAGTGGGTGAGTGAGGGAGACAGGAAAGGAGAGATAGAAAAAGGAAGAGAGCGAGATATAGAGAGGGAGGTGCGTTTGATGAATGGGTCTGGGTCCTCCCGTCTCTGCGGCCTTGTTGAGGGCGGCTGCGAGCTGCCAGCGGAGCACCTCTGGGGGCCACCCGAGCGCTGCTAATAGAAACAAAGCACTGAGAGAACACAGCACTGCACTATCTGCGTGCAGCACAGCGAGGCAACTTTTCCACTATTCTCATTCATTCAAAGCATGCACCAGTCAGTTCTTACCTTGCAGGGCACGGCAACTAACAGATCTGATATGGTGAAAATATAGAGAGAGGGATTTATATATTTTGTTTGGTTGTATGTGAAGCAATGGGCATCTATGCACCGAGAATGAACCGTCAACCTGATTAATACAACTCTAATGACGTATCAAAGAGGTATTTTCTGGATGTGTTCATTTACATAAATAAATAAAGATATAATCAGGAACTTTTCACTTTTCATTTGAGTTAATCATCGCCATAGCATGTTTTTTTTTTTTTGCATCTCCTCTTAAAGCTGTTTCACACATTCTAACTCCCTGAACTCTACTTTTACCTTTACATTATAAAAGAGCCATATCGCCGACAACTCGATCCTGCTCGTCTCCGTGGAGATGTTATTACTTTGCGCGAAATGTTCCACAGTACGCCATTTAACTTATCTTTCCCGGATGCTTTTATGGTAAAAAAAAGAAAAAAAAAAAGAAAAAGTGACACATGCATTTTAGCTGTGTGTGTTCGCTTCTCCTCAGATCTGACCCGTAACTTTACCCGACATCACCGCTTGTCTCCATTAGAGAAAAGGTTTAATGCTAAACAGTGGAACATTCCTGGAAAAAGCACTAGCGTCTCCAGGAAGGCGTGTCCACCAGAGAAGTTAACATTTACTTGATTAATTTAAACTTTATGATTGATTTAAACTGGACTCTACGAAGACGTCGTGCGGCAGAGTCACTGTTTGTTTTGTTTTTGTGCGCGGTATTATAACATTATTATGAAACCACGGCTCATCGGTTTACAAAGCTCTAGTTAACACAGATTCTTTTGGCTCAAGCGACCAGAGCAAAAGCCACAATCCTCCAGTCTCCATGTTTCCAGACGATATCTCCGAGCGCATTCATCATCTAATAAAGAGAATCGCAGCGTCTTTCAGGGCTGCCACACAGATAATCCATTTACACTGATGATCTGAGGGATTATAGGGCCACCGAGCCAAACCGCACCACCACCACACGAGCGCCGCACAACCGTACAACCACCACACGACCACACCACCGCCACACAACCACACCACCACCACATGAGCACCACACAACCACACCACCACCACATGAGCACCACACAACCACACGAGCACCACACAACCACACAAGCACCACATGACCACACAACCACCACATGACCACCACACAACCGCACCACTACTACATAACTGTACAACCACCACACAACCGCGCAACCACCACACGACCACACCACCGCCACATAACCATACGACCACCACACGAGCACCACACAACCGCACAACCACCACACGACCACACCACCGCCACACAATCACACCACCACCACACGAGCGCCACACAATCACACAAACACCACATGACCGCACAACCACCACCACCACATGAGCGCCACAAAACCACACCACCGCCACACAACCACACCAGCACCACACGACACCACCACCACATAACCGTACAACCACCACACGAGCACCACTCAACCGCACCACCACCACATAACCGTACAACCACCACACGAGCACCACACAACCGCACAACCACCACATGAGCACCACACAACCACACCACCACCACATGAGCACCACACAACCACACGAGCACCACACAACCACACAAGCACCACATGACCACACAACCACCACATGACCACCACACAACCGCACCACTACTACATAACCGTACAACCACCACACAACCGCGCAACCACCACACGACCACACCACCGCCACATAACCATACGACCACCACACGAGCACCACACAACCGTACAACCACCACACGACCACACCACCGCCACACAATCACACCACCACCACACAACCCCACAACCACCACACGAGCACCACTCAACCGCACCACCACCACATAACCGTACAACCACCACACGAGCACCACACAACCGCACAACCACCACATGACCACACCACCGCCACACAATCACACCACCACCACACGAGTGCCACACAACCACACAAACACCACATGACCATACAACCACCACATGAGCACAACCACACCACTACCACACCAGCACCACACAACCACACCAGCACCACACGACCACACCACCGCCACACAACCACACCACCACACCACCACACGGGGAGAGAAATTCATTTATCTGGGAGGTCAGATCAATGAACACAAAGCATGTAGGCTATCTCCCACTGCCCTGCTAATGCGCGGCAGCCAACAACACGATCAATGTGGTCCCAGTCCTCCCCCTCCTCCCTCCTTCTCCATCCCCCTCCTCCCCCTCCTCCCCTTCACACCTCCGCACGCCGGCCACAGAAATCAATCAGCCCTCTTCATGTCTCAAACACCCAGGCACCTGCCTAAGGCTTTGTGTCAATTTGGCCTTGAGTCGAAGTTTGCACATAACACTGGATACTCTTTTATATGTTTCACTTTCTGTCATTTTAAAATCCTTAATAACGTGTGCTTTACTTCTTCAAACAACCACAGGGTCGAGGTTCTTTGAAGAATCCCTAATGTGCTATACCTCTGTCATCCAAAAACTGAAGACGTTAAGTGCATATTATTAAGGATTTAAAAAAGAAAGAAAATTAAATACATAGAGTTTCTCTCTAACAAAAATGGTAAAAGTATAGTTACTTCAAAGTAATAAGACTCAAGTAAAAGTCCTAAGTAGTGGTAAAAGAAATTACTCAAGTAGGAGTAAAAAAGTATGCTAAATTATCTGTAGTGGCCAGAATTCTAGATCTGTTATAACTTGAATTGCAAGACATACAAGCACAACCTGAAGAGCTGTGTGCCTTTTTATTTCTTCAAAACTCAAAAATCTAACTTTTTTGTCAGAAGATTTTTACTTTGCCATTTTTAATAAAAATACAATTGTGCAGAGCACATGGTTTGGGCAGTTTCAGACCAAAGCAATCACAAAATGACCACAACCACCGCAGATGATTACACTGTTCTCCGCTGCTCCTCACACAAACGTGATTGCATGTTGTTCAGATTCATAAAATGTTTTGTAGCATGTTTTTGGGAGAAAACTACAAGTGGAGAGGTCAGATTTGGAGATTTGCAATTTCAAAACAAACTCAGGTTCCAACGAAAGATTGTATTTGGGACTCAAGTTCCCAAGTGCCAAAACGTCGTGTTCAATGAGCCTCTATTGTTTAGGAAAATAGAGAAAATATTATGAGCATGTTATTGTATTAAGAACAGTCTCACATACAGCTAAATGCAATTTATTTATTATTTGAGCAATCTATTTGACCAGGTGATGCTACCCGGCCAAGTTCAGAACTATTGAGAGTTGACCCCTGCTCAAGTCTTTAAAAAAAAAAAAAATCATATAAATGCTAGAAAGATATGTTTAATGCAATATTGTGGAACAAGTCCAGAATGTTATATCTGTATTTTTAAATACAGAGATATACATCAGTCTGGTCACCACTCTCTTTGTTGTGCCTCGAGCCAAATTCAGACACTTCATTCCCATCAAACTGTTTATTTCAGTGATGAATGTGAAACAAAAGAGCCCATTTTGAACAAAATCACATTTCTCTCACCTCAGATTAACAGAGTTTAATGGTTTGCTCCTTGATTCTGCAGAAATCTGTGATGTTTTTCAGCCCCTTGTCATATTTTTTCCCTTTCTTTTTTTTCCTAGAAAGTGGCCATATTTGTTTTGATACAGACAGTCCATGCATGGCCCTGATTGGCTAATCCACCTGTCAGTCACACCCATCTGAACTGAGATTCACCGGTGACCAGACTCGCATCTTTGCAAAGTATTCTGAAGTGTGTATTCTGGATCTGAAGCAAATACATTCCTAAAGCAATAGCATCTCTTTGCAGACAACCTGGAGACAGACTCTCCACCAGGAAAGTTACATAGTGAAGCTTTAACTTAACCTGTCATGCTTGATCAATAACAAAAGTTGCTGGCTTGTCTCTCTATAGCATTGTTTACTTGGAACAAACAAATTGCCTCTCTCTATCTGTCATACGGGTTACAATAGCTTCAGTATGGCTCACTTACCTCGCGTAACTCTGCCTTTAACAAGACACTGGTGCTGAATCTGAGCCTTTACGACTACGCTGTTCTCCTCGGGCCCTCTCCTCTTCTAAACTTGAGCACTTCGCCGTTCATTACCGTGATTGTCGGTGCCATGTGTCCTTGCTTTCCCCTATCAGAGGGCGGACAAAATTGATCCACAGTGGAAGCTAGCAAGACACGGAATTTTTTAGCATACAATATTAGGTCTGGACAACCGGAGATAAACAACAAGCACTCGGGAGGTCCTCTATAGCCACTCACAGCTTAATAAGGGTTTTGTGACAGGCTAAATGTGTTGAAGAACTAGCACTGCAGGAGCTATTGACCTGTTCTAGGAAGACAGTCCCGCTAATGGCAAAACACTGGGGCCTGATCAATGTGTAAGTTTGTAGAAGTCTGACATAAAGCCCGACGGATGCTATTTAAGGAGCAGTATGTAACTTTTCTGGAGGAGGATGCCGCTAGGTCGTCTCAGTGGAGATAGTGGAACGATCAGTACGGAACTAAACTTGGCTATCTCCATGGAGACCGATAGGCGACACCCATAGACGGTGTATATAAATGGACGTAGCTAACCTGCTAGCCGGCGCGTTCCAAATAGGAAGTGAGCAAGGGCGCGCTTCCGGCTCTAATTCGCTTTACTTTGAAAAACTGTGGCCGCTCTACATGATCCTGGTATTTTTATTTCGCTATTGTGTCCGTAACTCAAGATATGAACATTAATAACAGACAACTCCAGCATCTCCTTTCCCTGAGGTTGCTCCCGCTAGCGTTAGCAACAGCCTTTCCCTGGGTTGCTCCCGCTAGCGTTAGCAACAGGCTTGATTGACAGCGTTGCTAAGCGCACGCTCCCTGCTAAACCAGCGGCGTGGGCGGGAAGGGGTGTTACCTTTAACAGCCTCGCTCCAGATTGGCTCTTCGGTTGCTATGATACTCGTGGTCTTCATACAGTCTATGGTGACACCACCAGGCCAAGTTAGATCTGCTCACAGTAAAAAAAACAAAAGTTTTTCAAGATTGAAGGTGAGCAATAAAAACACCTGTAACTGAATAAATGCATGATAGATACATTTAATAATAGTATTCAAAAAGATCCTCGGCCTTTGCTCAACTTCTTTTCAAACGATCAGGCGGTGGAATCAGCTCCAGACAGTCTGAAGTTGTGTGTAGATTTGAATAATTTTACCAGAAATTAGAAAAAGAACATTTTATATAATCAAACGTGTCCACATCAGTCTAGTTAATTTGTACTGTTCTGTTTCACTGTAAAAACCTGCACATAATGATTTTTTATATTGGTCTGGACTGTAGGAAACATCACGTATTGGACATGGGAACATTTTATTGTATTTAACTGCTAATGTTAACGATGAACTCATAGTCTTATAATGTAATTGTAATGAAATGTGTATTTTAACGTGTGTTCACCTGCCCAGGGACCTGCAGAGGGAAAGCAGCAGCAGCTAAATCTGGTACAAATCATCTTTTCTTTTGTAAGATTAATGAATTTGTACATGGTCCCTGACAAATAAATAACAAAGAAAGAAAGAAATGCCATACTGGGGAACATTCATGACAAAGCAATATCTCCATGGAGACAAGTACCCTCCTCCAAAAAAGTCATCAGTTCATATTTATCTGATATTTCCAGCCTGCATTGGAATTATGTACAATATATATGGACTAGTTTAGGAAGTCCATCCATCAAACTGTCACTGTGTCTTGTAGTGGAAATTGTGAGTGCAGGCCCAGTGCATAGATTCATATATATACTGTAGCATAATTACTATTGGTGTATGTTTGACTAATAAGGCAGTGATCCCAGGTCAGAACAATCTCTCTGCTGATTAAGATTAATTGTATTAATCAAGAGTTTTGTCGCCAAGTGTCAAAGCAACAAGCGGCAGGACCGATTAGAGCAGGTAAACATTGTTTTAATACGACCCGTGTAATCTAATGTGGCATGTTTGTGAGTGTTCTCAGGTATCAGTGGCAGTACGGCGGTCGTCATGGAGTCTGTAAATCCCTTGCCCACCTTCCGGAAGCTTTGTGGTTCAATTATCATTAGAAACATTGGAATTCATTAGACAAAGTAGCGTAGTCGTGGCAGTGTCCAAAATCTAATCTCATCAAAACTGGATCAAAACTGGACCATCCGCCAATGCAGGTAACTGTTAAAACTACTGTTTCATGACATCACAAGGTGGAATAGACCATTTTGAGCTTTGCAGACAGACTAATAATAAAGGGTTACCCGCCAGCACAGTTTTAAATGCTACGTCTTCACTGAAAGATGCCTCATAATTACGTAAATAAATGCATAAATACATAAATAAATGCTTTGCTAATATGTAATAACTTCATGGCGTCTTTGTGTTTCTCATCTGTTTTGACGACCAGCTAAACCCTTTGTCACTACCATCGACTTTGTGTATTTGTAAAGTTCACAACGTCACCACAAAGTAACCCGTTCAAACGCTTTCTCTTCAACAACTTGTCACTTCAGCCGTTTTGTTTAGTATTTTACCTCCACGGCAACGGGCCCTCGTCTGTTTCTCCAAATATATTACACCGTTCTCAGCTGTTTTAAACGCCACAATGCAGGGATATTGAATCTCCATGAAAACTGACATTTATATTTCGGATTTAAACGGTGCAGTGAAATAACACAGAACGCTATGAAACGTGCACGTGCGAGCGGCGGAGCGTTTGCTTTAAAGTGACTTGCGTTCGGGGCTTGGCCGGCTCTCTCCGGGCTCTAACTGTTATTGATAGGCCTGTTGTGATTCTGCAGAACACAGCACTGTTGTGGGTGCCCTTGCCTGCAGTAATCACACCAACTATTAGTGATGGCCAAACCTGTGACAGCGGAGAGAGAGAGTGAGCCCGAAAGCTATTTTACATATAAATGCACCACAGCAGTTTGCATCAGGGAAGACGATATTAAAACGTACTAGCAGGATGTAGACGCGTTTGGCCGGTAGTGAAACTTGGGAACCTATCACATTCTGTTGCAGGAGCAGTTTATATAAGTCAGTTACACCTTTTTAGATATAACTTAAGAATCTTCAAATTTTTGTTTTCCCATAATTTTCTTAAGATTCAAGCTGATGTAGATGAGACTAAATTGAATCTTAAAACAACCATAGCTCAAGTCAAGTGGTCTTTTCATAAGGGGAAAGTTATCGGTTCAGTAAAAGAAAATACTTTGCTCCACCTTGTGATGTCATGCGGTTATACAGGAAGCGCTCCACTGTGTTTTTGAACTCCGTACATCTTCACTAGAATCATTTGGATGATTTCAGCCCTGGAATTACCAATCTCTTCTGATCTAAAGGTAAAAGGAGCTGTTAACTACCGCTTCATGACATCACAAGGTGGAACAGAGCGTTTTGAGCTTTGGAGATGTAGACGGACTAATAATGTAGGGTTACTCAAACAGGCGTGAATGAAACAAAACGCAACTCCAGGTGTGTTTTTGATGAGGTAACAGCGTTAGAACATGGATTAAAGTCAATTTTTGTAATTTACTGTAGGAGCTTTTTACACCTTTTAAATGCAAGCTTTAATTTGTATTATTAGAGGTTGTAAAGATTATTAAACCCTTGCAAGGAAAATTTATTCTCTGCATTTGACACACGTTACAATGCTGCGGGGGCGACCTATCAGGAGCAGTGCTGTGCTCGAGGGCCCAGCTCCAGATCGTGGGCTTGGCTTGGTCAGGTTTACCTTAGCTGGAGGATTTAACCTATTGTCAGACATAAATGATGTGTAATTAACAGTGTAAAAGTATCTACCGGACTTTGTCTCAGCCACCGGTCACTGCCTAAACCCAAAGACATGCCACCCTTGCCCAATCACGATAATTAACCTTTGTATTTTTGTGTGAAATGTCTTTGGGAGGAAAATGACCTTTAAAATGCGATTCCTCCAGACCATACCGCCTCACTTAATCTGCAAACAGACGTGTGCCAGCGTCTCGGAGCATACGAACATATTGTTGTAATCTTTCTGGTCCCAAATGAAACGCGTAAACTGCAGCTCAGCGTTTCGATGGGGCTTGGAGCAGAATGGGCCTGAATCTACTAATTAAAACTTCCCATGTAAGACCTAATTGTCTCCCTGAGCCATTTCACCCACACATCTTGGGATAAAAATGAATACTAATTTCAGAAGTGCCCAGAATCTAAAATGTAATTAACAATAATAAAATCACTGCTCTGGGAGTGGAGCGTTTGGAGTAAGATCTGTTCTTTTTATATCCACAAGTTGTTAAGAACAGATTTATCTTATAAAGATATTTTCATAAGTTAATTATTGACCAAATCTTCAAGAAACATTTATCTTGAGAAAACTGCACTATTCTACAAAAGGCAATGCATAAAAGACAATATTGTGTAATTAATGAAAGAAACAGAAAATATAATATGATATACATATTTTTTTTATTCTAGCATTTAAAAGGAAAGGCTGATACCCACTGCAAACATATTTTTGCAGGTTGAGAAAACAGGTAGAGTGCTTCGCTGGGTCATAAAATATATATCAAACCACAGACGCTCTTTGAGGGTTGAGTTAAAATCTTACCAGAATGTGGCCTTTACTTAGTTCTGTAAAACGGGCAAGGTACAAGTTGTTCTTTGAAATTTTCAGACATTAAATAAGATTCTGGTATTTCTGGGGCAGATTGACAGAAAAGTGGCTGCACTTCTGCGCCCGTGGCAACCCAGACCATGTATTACAAAAGGACACTGGCAGAGGCAAGGTGGGTGAAGTGTCTTGCCCGGGGACGCAGCGGAAAAGACAAATGCCACATCAACAACATTGCTTTAAGCCACAACTTCTGCCAATGCACCTGTTTATAAATAATAGGATGGCATCTAAATTCTTATAATGTAGTAAAACCATAGACTGTATATATAAATGGACACAGCTAACATGCTAGTTGCGTTCCAAACAGGAAGTGAGCATGAGCGCACTTCTGGCTCCATTGACTCTGGCTCTAATTCATTTTAGATTGAAAAACCGTCGCCCCTCTCTCTGTAACTGCTGCAGTGAGCCTCGTCATTTTGGTCTTAAAATGTTCGTATTAACCCGCTCTACACGATCCTGGTATTTTTATTTTGCTATTGTGTCTGTAAATCAAGATATGAACTAACCCGCTCACACGATCCTGGTATTTTTATTTTGCTATTGTGTCTGTAAATCAAGATATGAACATTAAAAACAGACAAACCACGCGCTTTCTTTCCTTGAGGTCGCTCCCGCCAGGATTAGCAACAGTTTATACAGTCTTCTTCTTTATACAGTCTGTGGTTGTTCATGTACAAAGTAAAACATAATGAAATTGCTCGTTCTTTGCAGGTCATGTTGACTCAGAGAGAAAGTAAATACAATGTTTTTTAAGAGAATAGTAATGTAAAAATACTTGAAAGAATAACAACAGTAAGGAGAGTTTTGTGTTAATAAGAATAATTGCAGATTTTTTTTTTCATTATTATGTAAATGTCCAGAAACATGCTGTATGAGATTTGTAGATGAATGGCCATTAATGTGCTGTAACTGGAGATAAGGGTTTATATGTGAAATTTAAAATAGGAAAATACTTTATTCCACTTTGTGATGTCATGTGGTAATACAGGAAGTACACCTTCATTAGAATCATTTGGATGATCTCAGGCCTGGAATTGCCAATCTTTACTGAATCAAAGGTAAAAGGAGCTGTTAACCTGAAAACTACCGCTTCATGACATCACAAGGTGGAATAGAGCATTTTGAGCTTTGGAGATGCAGACGGACTAATAAGCATCACTGGTTGAGAGTACAGATCCACCGACCCGCGGGTTGGTGGTGCAATGCTAGATCTCACAGATAAGTGTCTTGCCCGAGGACACAACAGCGGCATTTAACCCACCTCGCCCCCGGTGTCTGCGCACACCGGTGTATGAATGTGTGCGTGAATGGGTGAGCGGTTCCGTAATGTAAAGCGCTTTGAGTGCCTTGAAGGTGGAAAAGCGCTGTATAAAAATGTGACCGTTTACCATTTACACCTGGTCATTAACTTACTTTAGTGTTCGATTTGATTTTAAGGTTCTACATACTGAACGTTTTATTTTACGGGCATCATACTGAATATAATGTATGTAGACCGTAGACTGTATAAAGAAGTGGACTAAGTGAGTGTGACGTCACCCACAGCGTTCGGCTCCAGTCAAATGAAGCTCATCGAGGCCGGAGCAGTTACAGGGGCCAATTTGGAGCCGAGTTCCATATTTGGAATTCTGACCGCGAGTATCATAGCAACCAAAGAGCCAATCTTGAATGAGGCTGTTGAAGGTAACGCCCCTTCCCGCTCGCACCGCTGGTTTAGCAGTGAGCGGGCGCTTAGCAACGCTGTCAATCAAACCTGTTGCTAACGCTAGCGGAGTGACCTCGGGGAAAGAAGGCGCCTGATTTGTCTGTTATTAATGTTAATTTCTTGATTTACGGACACGATAGCGAAATAAAAACACCAGGATCATGTAGAGCGGGTTAATACGAACATTTTAAGGCAAAAGTGACGAGCCTGAGAGCAGCAGTTGCAGAGAGAGGGGCGACAGTTTTCTAGCGTAAAGTGAACACTAGAATCGATGGAGCCGGAAACGCGCCCATGCTCACTTCCTATTTGGAACGCGGCGGCTAGCAGTTTAGCTATGCCCATTTATATATACAGTTTATGATGTAGACTGTACTGAGTTACACATTGGTCAAACGAAAATAAATTAATGAAATATGGCTGATGTGCTAAGCGTGGAAAAGAGAATGAAATGAAAAAAAGTTGAAATAAATACATATTTCTCCATTTTAACACTGAGTTTAACCACACAATAAGTCAGAATATAATTTAGAGAGACCATGAAGCACATGTAGTAAACTGTACTTTGCGTCATCAGCCTTTGCCTTTCCCTCTTTTCAAACGACAGATTCCTCTTCTTTTGATTGTGCGTGAGGCGTTCAGCTTGTCTGATTGCATTCGCTGATTTGCGTAATTATTGTCATTAAGTGCAATCAGAGATACTTTAAAGTGTTTGTCTGCGAGCGCGTGCGACCGAGGAGTCACAAATAACATGCCCGATAATAACGGAAATACAAGCAGAAAGAGCATTTATTTACAGGGTGGGAGCTGTCGGTTAATTAGCAGAGTAAAGACAAGTTTGGATTATAAAAGTATACAGTTTTAATCATTGCAATTATGTAGGAAGTTTGGTTTTGGTTGTTAAAACAGAAGTTATTCATCTGTTTCCTCACAGTTGCAGCCATTTTTCCCACTGTAGAGCTCCTGTATATTCCGTATAACAGCAAATGTGAGATCCATAACTGTATATCATTTTTTCACATGTAACGTGCTATCTTCATGTTTCTTTCCGAGGACAACACAACACAGGCACGAGATGATGTTTTTTAGTCTAAGGTCATTTTCACACACGTTACTGAGTTCTGTGGACCGACCCCACTCGATTTTTTTCCGTTTACTTCACTTGTTCGCACACACGCCGCACCATGAGTCCAACAGCCAACAAACCACCGAATGTATTTATTTCCATAACAACGCACTTCAAACGGACAGAGCCCCGTGAATACACAAAAACATGCATTCTAAGCTCCTCTCCACCATAGACTGGATGAATAAATGGACATGGCTAACCCGCTCGCCGCCACGCTCCAAAGAGGAAGTGCTCATGGCCGCGCTTCCGGCTCCATCGACTCTGCCTCCGATTCACTTTACACTGAAAAAATCACCCTTCTCTCTGTAACTGCTGTAGCGAGCCTCGTCATTTTGGTTTTTATTTCGCTATTTTGTCCGTGATTCAAGATATGGACATTAATAACAGACAAATCAGGCGCCTTCTTTCCCCGAGGCTCCAAATTCGCCGCTATAACCGCTCTAGCTTCGATGAGCTTCATTTGACTGGAGCCGAACGCTGTGGGTGACGTCACACTCCCTTAGTTCACTTCTTTATACAGTCTGTGCTCTCCACAGTGTAACTTTGCCTTGTAGCATCACCTTCATTTCTCCATGGAGACAGATAATGCCACACTGTGGATGCAGGCTAAGCAATAACCCACCTCTAGAAAAGTTACATAGTACCCCTTTAAATTTCAAATGGTAATTCTGATGTGGACTTAACTGAACCTTGAAGTTTTTGAATGTTGTTACTTCTATATGATTTCTCAAATGCGGTCATTCATTTCAGTTTTATTTCAATTTCAGGTGTGTTTCTTGAACTTTGCCCACATCAGTCAATTCATTCATTTATTCCAAACTCATGGTCCATTTTTAAAACAGACAAGGACAATAAAAACAGTAAACATTTATGTTTTAAAAAGACGACCAGACCAGTGTCTCCATCTTGGACTGAAACGTATTGCACTGAATCTGATATATGTGAGTGACATTATTATTTCATTTCCTTTTTGTGATCAGATTTTTTAATCAAGTGTTGATATCATCTGCAGTTATACAAGTTACAGTTTGATTACATTATTTTTCCCCTTTTTAAACCCCACACCTCCCACCTGTTTTCCCCGAGATCCCCTTTTGATGGGCATTTACAAAGAAGAACAAATAAATAAATACGCAATAAGAATAAAAAAATATACATATAGTAATATATATATAGTAATTATTTCATTTGACTTATTCAGCTGCAAATAAAACTGTACATTAAAGTTCTTAGTACAGCGAAGTGTTCACTCGTGCAGTGACAAACATCTCGGTCGCACTGGTCCATCGCGGCCTCCTCAAAAGTACCCACAAAGCCTCATTATAAGCCACCTGCAGCCTTTACACACTGGCTTTTCTGTAATGAGTCCAGAGGTGGGCAGTGTATAACGGTGAACAATACGATTTAAACAATATCAACTTTACATCATCAGAACAAGAACCAAACCTGTGCATAAAAGTGTTTACCTGAGCAGCAACATCCTACAACGTCTATAAATATCCTCATCATCTGCCATGTCCGCAGTGATGATGTTCCCGAGGTATTTCACGACACATTAGACGGGCAAAAATCAATATCTCTCATGTGCTTGTCCTCTTTGGTCCTACAGATCATGATCATACTCTTAGTTGCGTTTTACTTAACATCGCGCTCCACACCATAAGCTGAGCAGATGTGGAGTAGCTGCTGTCGACCAGCGGTGCTCGGACTAAAAACAACCAAGTCGTCTGCGTACATTAAATCAATCAGGACTTTGCAGCCGCACAACAGTTTAAATGTTTTGAGCTTTGCGGAGAGTTCATCTCGATACAAACTGAATAAAACTAAGGTCAAGATTCCCCCCTGTCTGACCCCCATTGGTGACTCTAATGGGTCAGACACACTGTTTCCCCACTTAACCTGCATAAAATACACACAGTTTCTTTGGGTACACCTTCCTGAATCAACTCCATAGATAATTTCCAGTGATTTACCTTGTCCAATGCTTTGGACGCTTCTAAAAAACACAAACGCATCTAAAAAATGAGTTCTTCCACTTGTATTTGTCAGTAATTCTCTCTTTTAGGGCATATACACATGTCTGTACCCAGCAGAGCCTTAAACACAAACTGGTTCTCTGTAGATTTCATAAATTGTGAGATTGTGAGAACATTTTTTGACTTACGACGGCCAGAGCTATAGGTCTATAATTGTCAGAGTTGCCAACTTTTCCACTTTTATCTTAAATGATGGGGACTAGCAATACAGTTAACAAAGAGTTGGGTAAAAATTCATGAACAAGGAAACCTGTGAGACCGATAGAAAGCAGTGGTGCTAACTTCACACTAGCTAATTTTAAATGCTCTGCAGAAACACCGTCCTGCCCACTGGCATCAACACAGCAACCAAACAAGATTTTGGAAAAAAAACCAAAAAAAACCTGAATTTGGATAAGATTTTTTTCCAGTGTTATTCAGTCTCATCCAAAACTTCATTTACACTTTGAATAACAACCACAAATCCTCCAAATTAATTATAGTGTAATGCATTGTTGACTTTGACACCATCTTTAGCTCCAGTGGAAGGACTCTGAAATTTCTAATCAAGCCTCGTCCTCCCCAGGGCCGCACAAAGTTTCAAACACTCAGGAATTCAGAGAGTGTATCGAGAGGACCGGCCTTCAGCGGGACAAATAAACAATGACAAATTAATTAGTGCAATTTAACAGGACTGTCTGGGAGAGCGGACGAGATGAGCCCAGAGCCTGAAAGCTTATCCCCTGTCAAATTACTGTCCAGCCATGTTCCTCATTACAAACCCTACACAGCACATGAGTGAGGTCGCCCGCTGCATTCTGGGTAATTGTCACGTCAGATCAAACTGCACTATCGGCAACTCGCAAAAGAGGAATTAGTGTTGTCTCTGAACGAAAGAATGGACAATTATGAGGAGGAAATTCAAACTGGTAATTCAAACCCTTTGGGAGTTTACATGAAAACATAGATTGAGACGCAGATGATGTTTAAAAAGACAGACACATTCAAATTGTATAGAAGCATAGACTGTATATATAAATGGACATAGCTAACACGCCGGAACGAGCCGGATGTGAGCATGGGCACATTTCCGGCTCCTTTGACTCTGGCTTCAATTCACTTTACATTGGAAAACTGTGGCCCCTCTCTCTGTAACTGCTGCTGTCAGACTTGTCATTTTGGTCTTAAAATGTTTGTACTAACCCTCTTTACACAATTCGGGTGTTTTTATTTCGCTATTGTGTCTGTAAATCAAGATATGAACATTAATAACAGACAAATCAGGTGCCTTCTTTCCCCGAGGTCCCTCCCGCTAGCGTTAGCAACAGGTTTGACTGACAAGGGGTTTCACCTTCTACAGCCTCACTTCGGATTGGCTCTTTGGTTGCTATGATACTCGCGGTCGGAATTTCTAATGTGCAACTAAAGCTCCAAATTCGCCGCTATAACTGCTCTAGCCTCGATGAGCTTCATTCAACGGGAGCCGAACGCTGCGGGTGACGTCACACTCACTTAGTCCACTTCTTTACACAGTCTGTGATTACAAGTATAAGTCATGGTATTGTTTTGCTTGGAAAGTTCCACATTATGGCATTAAACATATCTCACTTACATTTATTAAGTTGAAAAACAGGCATGCGACATGTGGGATCGCCTCCCCACAGAACTGACCTGTTACTTATTGGCCTGACTATCTCAACTGTTTTTTCTAGATACTTTATAATAACATCATTATAGAGGCAAGAAGGTGACATACCCTAATCCTAACAAAAAATAAAGAAAAAATGACAAGGTTAGATCTGTGGAGAGGCGAGCCAGTAAAAATGCATGTTTTTCATTTTGCACTAAAAAGGCTCCTGTAACTGAACAAATGCAAAATACTATACAGTGGAACATTCCTGGTAAATTACAATAACATCTCCATAAAGAACAAGTGTGAGGAAAGTTACATAATGCACCTTTAAAATGTGCACTATGTAACTTTTGTGGAGGAGGGTCTGCCACCTTCGTGTCGCCATGGAAATGTAATTGCTTTGCCTGAAATGTTCCGTAGTATGTCATTAAACTTCTTTCTCTGCGGAAACAAGCAGGGGATTCCACTAGGCTAAGTTCCAGGTCAGATCTGTGGAGAGGAGACCCTGCTCACGATAAGAATGCTTGTCGTTCTAGGTGTTTTTGAGCAATAAAACACCTGCAATGAACTAAACGCAAGATAAGTTTAATATCCTACCGCGGAACATTCCAGGCAAAGCAGTGATCTCCATGGAGACAAGCCAGAAAAGTTACATAATGCGCCTTTAACCGTAGAGATGCACTTCGATAAGCAGTAGATAATTGCGTTTTGTTTGCGGCATCCGACATTACATCACCTCGGAGCGTGAGCCTCTATCTCATGGCCCTGTGCTGTTTGCTGAGGTTAGTTCCACGAGGTAATCTCCAAATAAAGTGCTGATGCATGGAGTGAGCTTCTAATTATCACCAAAGCTCGTGTGGGTAAGTCAGCGTGTCCCCGAGGCCTGTGAGATAAGCTGCTGAACAATTAGAGCCATTAGCAGACTGTAGACAGGAGGGATTTCACGAGGAGGGACACACATCAAAGCGCCGACATACATACACTCTCTGCAACGAGGCCGACTGTACACAATTAGATAGTTATAATTGGTGTAATTACTCAAGTTACAATGTCCCAATTAAAATAAGCTATTTTACTCCCAAATTAAGACAGACGGAGTAGTTCATTCAGAATTAAAAGTATATTGATCAGTTTCTCAAAAGATACATGAAGATAATATCCATCCATCCGTTTTCTTTCACTTATCCAGGGCCGGGTGGCGGGGGCGGCAGTCTAAGCAGGGACTCCCAGACTTCCCTCACACCAGACACTACCTCCAGCTCCTCCGTTGGGACTCCAAGGCGTTCCCAGGCCAGTCGAGAGATATAGTCCCTCCAGCGTGTCCTGGGTCTTTCCCGGGGCCTCCTCCTTCCCTAATATTTGGTTGAGTAATTGTTAATCGCTATGGCAAAGGTCCAAATTTGAATACCGTATTTTCTGTACTATACGTTGCTCTGGAGTATAAGTCGCACCAGCAAAAAAATGCATAATAATGAGGAAAAAACATATATAAGTCGCACTGGACTATAAGTCGCATTTTTGGGGGAAATTTATTTAACAAAATCCGAGACCAAGAACAGACATTTTATTTTTAAATGCAAGTTATAATAATAATAATAATAATAAAATAGAGAACAACAGGCTGAATAGCAGTACAGCACGCTAACGTAACACATTTATATTTATTCAGCTACATGAAGCATAGACAACGAACTGAATGTGTCGTAACGTAAGATATTAACAGTTAATCAGAAAACTACGCATGCCGGCTTGTCCACAAACACGAGAGACGAGAGTTCTTTTCACTCATGTTTACTGTGGTCTTACTTCTTCATCACAGTTCACACCGTAGAACTAGAAAAACACATAAAATATAACATAAGCTCTGGCTCATATTACATATACACAAAACTGCATATGAACGCATGGAAAATATACAAACCACTTTGGCCTGCAGTAAACAAACCGGTGAACCAAAAACTTCATATTTTACTTTTCAATTGTTTCTTAAATAGTGCTCTGTCGGGTACGACTTCTCATTATCGTAAAAGAAAGGCTGAACCGGAAGACAGGAAATAGTTTTCGCAACCTTAAACGAGACTTATGGTAAACTATTATTTTCAAATGAAAAATGATCACCTTTATGGTCTTATAAATGAAGGGGAAATAAATAAGGGGAAATTAAATATGAAATGTATAAAAGAAAATGAGTCAAGTAGATTTTCTTACAGGTATTACAAACACACCACCGCCATCTATTGGTCAAACAAGTGAACTGTAACATGTATAATCAACCGTTACATAACACATATTCATTCAGCTACATGAAGCATAGACAACGAGCTGAATACGTGTCTGGTGTGTTAACGTAAGATATTAACAGTTAATCAGTCTAAAGCATAAAAAACAAGCTAACAAGTTTACCAAACTCTCGATCTCACTCCAAATCACTAAATCCATTGAATTCTTCATCTTCTGTGTCGCTTCTGAACAACTCCACCAACTCTGGAAGTAGATGAAGCACCGCTCCGGAAGTAGATGAAGCGCTGCATCCCGTGGCTGTGATACTGGTACAAGCCTAGAGCGCCCTCGTGTGGTTGTCAGTGTGACAATAACGAAGATGTGAAATTATATATTTTAATAATTTCACATATAAGTCACATCTGAGTATAAGTCACACCCCCGGCCAAACTATGAAAAAAAGTGCGATTTATAGTCCAGAAAATGCGGTACTTACTGAAGAATAGAATATCTTTGCTGTTTTGTTTTCTGAGTATGTGAGACCGGCTCTGGCAATGTTCAAATCTAGGCTCAAAATTATGTCTATGTTTTACTTTTAACATGAATACTTATGTGTTTGCTTTGTTGTGCTTTACAAATAAACTTACCCTTTCATTAATCCATATAATGTATACTCTCGACTTTATCCCAATCAACAAAAATCATTATTGCTAGCTTGTTGTGTTGCCAATCTCCATTCCGTTCCATATCTATTCCCCAAAAACATTTTCTCAGACATCAGAACGGCAACGCTGCAACAAAATATATGCATTTATTCTCATTTTGTCTGGATCCACCCAGAGACATCATTGGACGCCATATTCACATATTCAGCTCATCTAAGTATTGCAGTCAGTGATATGGAGATGAGACAATACATTGAAATTCTAGATTAGACTCAAAACCCGAAATCAAATTAGATTCCCCTACCCCCATTTGCAACTATAAAACATTATACAGAAATCCCATCTTGCAGTATCTCTGGACATAGTCATTTCAATTTGCAGCTGTTGATTTCTCCTCTTCCTATCTCCCTCACTTCACACAATGCAAAAACACCCGATTGAAACGCTCGTGTCTTGGCTACATCATGTTTTAATCATATCAATTTGTCAAGCACATCACAAATGCCAAGATCAATACCGACGCCGCGCGGGTTCACTGACACGCCATCTCCCTCCCGCAGCATCTCCGCTCTCCAGCTCATCTGGTATAATTCCCTCCTCTGCCGCGAGCCCAGATATAATCAAGGCAAGTGATGGCGTCCAAAATGACACTATAATGCGCGCATATGAGGGTTGTTCGGCGCGTTCCGTCCTGTCAGATCTTTTCCTCCGCAACGCCAATGTGAATAATAAGACGCGCCAGCGACCTTGAGCGCTATCAGCGGCTTGTCTGGCGGTGCCATAGGAGATCGGGAGCTTAATAGACGTGGGCAGAGTGGTGGAGTGCGCGTTACCGGCCAAGGAAGCCTGTCGAAAAGCAAAGGTAATCAGAAGGCCACATCTGCAACACGGCTCAGCGGCTGGGGGCAGACACTGGACGTCTTTGTTCGTTCCTCACATCACAGCAGGTAATCTCTATCTGAAGCTCTTGTATGTTGTACATGTTCTGAAATTGTATGGTTCATGTTTTTTTAAAGGGCCCATATGTTATACTGGCGTTTCCTCATCACAAACGTACCTGGAGTTGTGTTTTGGTTCATTCACACACGTTTAACACACAAACCCTGCATATTTAGGCTGAGTTCTTCTCTGTTCCACCTTGTGATGTCATGTGGTAATACAGGAAATGCACTACTGTGTTTTTAAATGCCATGCCACGCTTGATGATTTCAGTTCTGGAATTGCCAGTTGATACTAAACAAAAGGTGAAATGTAGCTGTTAACTTGAAAAGTACCACTACATGACGTCACAAGATGGAACAGAGCATTTTGAACTTTGGAGATGTTGACAGACTAATAATAAAAGGTTGATCAAACGTGTGAAGGAGGTAATAACGTTCTAACATGGCTTAAAGAGTCAATTTAGCTTAATATAGGACCTTTAACGTAAAGGCGCTGTGTTTTTTCTCGTCTGAAATACAGGAAAACAGAACTAGTTCATTTGAAACTGTTTTCTGTGGTCCAAACTTAGTCCTCAGTTTTCTAAAGCGTTCCAAGAATCGTAATCATTCACTGCGATGAGTTTATAAGCACTTTTAACAACTTCCAGAGGCTAGAACAGAAAGGGATGCTAACTATCATCGTTCTTGGTTGATAAAACACTTTATAATTAGATGGAGACAGCACACAGCCACTTTAAAGGCGTAATCTCTGTCACACAAGTCACTGGTCAGATCTAGAAGCAACTCCACTCACAGTTTTTCTAGGTATTTTTGAGCTCTGTATTAAAAAAGCACATTTGATTTTTTTGCGTTTTAGTTCCCAGGTTGAATCCCAGTCAGATCGACGGGTCTTTACTCCAAGTCATCAAGAAAAGGCAAATCTGTGGCCCGTCCCTGATTGACCAAACATTTGAATGAATTCTTCAGTCACTTTGAATCGCTCTAACCTTTTTAATCAGAGCATAAACACCAACACTTCTGCTGATTGTAGGAGCTATTTTAATTGCTAATTAGTTGTCTGTATTAGCATAAAACGCTGACAATTATGAAAAGCCTCCGTTGCCAGGTACAAGATATTGTAAAAATGCACTTTGTAAATGAAAATAAAATTGATATTTGAGCGAATACTTTATAGACACACAAGAGACATTATGCTAGAGAACATACAGAGATTATAATGCAGATTTGTTATGTTTTTTTTTTTTTTCCTACAGTGACAGTGGCACACTGGGCAAAGCAGGAGCTATCCGGTTCAAACCTCGCCCAAGCCAATACTTTGTTGTGTCCATGGGGTAGAATTCTGTCCAATTGACCCATGATAGGGCATTCAGCGAAAAAAAACCAAAAAAAAAAACCCTATTCTCTGTCTAAATAGTTCTCTGTGGCTGTCACAATATCGAATCAAAAGTCTACTGTCCTCATCTCTGAAATATCAACAAGAGCTTGGTTTGACACAAAGACATCAAAAGTGCACTATTATGTTGCAGTAGCAGAGATATCAGTCGTATTACTCTCATTCGGCAAAAACACACCTTTGAAGAACCCAATTGTCCCGTCAGTCTATAGCTTGACACCATATAACCAATTGTTCGAAGGATTGGGTCATCTTTCTATCACCCCATCAAATGTCATGTTGGCTGCCGTGTACCATCTATTCTCCAGCGGAACACCAAAATGAAGCCGTGAACAATAGCTGACCTTCAGGATGGGACTAGCGTATTGTAACCTCCAGAGCGATGATGGATTGTGGGTAATTTTGAGGCTTTATTGACACGGGCCCTGGCTCATTATGAGAGGAAAGGCCAGCGTTTGGGTAATCGTCCATCCCGAGCAGAGAGAGGGGGGACAAAGGGGGTGGGGTGGGGGTGGGGGACACTTTGATAATCACCTTTTTCAAATGTCTCCAGGTTGACGCTGTGCCAAGAATCGCTCTGTGTTTTTGTGAGAGGAGAAAGCCCATTATCTGCTACACCGTGTTCAGGCTTTTGTGACTGTGAGGTTAAATGGTAAATGATGATGCAGCAGTTTTATTTTTTATTAATTTCAGTGTTTTTCTACTTTTGTTGAGATTTTTGAGGCTTGCCGCAGCCAACAGAAGGGTCTTGTAGTGTAATTAACGGAGGAATATGTAACTTTTTATTTGGCGATCAGTATCATAGACTGTATATATGTAAATGGACATGGTTCCATCGACTCTGGCTCCAGTTCACTTTACATTGGAAAACTGTCGCCCCTCTCTCCATAACTGCTGCTGTCAGACTCGTCATTTTGGTCTTAAAATGTTCATATTAACCCGATCCACATGATCCCAGTATTCGTATTTTTATTTCACTATTGTGTCCGTAAATCAAGATATGAACATTAATAACAGACAAAACAGGCGCCTTCTCCCTGTTAAACCAGCGGGAAGGGCCGTTACCTTTAACAGCCTCGCTCTAGATTGGCTCTTTGGTTGTTATGATACTCGTGGTCGGAATTCCAAATACGGAACACGGCTCCAAATTTGCCCCTATAACTGCTCTAGGCTCGACGAGCTTCATTTGACTGGAGCCGAACGCTGTGGGTGACGTCACACTCAGTTAGTCCACTTCCTTATACAGTCTATGATCAGTATTTATTTATTTACTATCATTGTCTGTGTAATCCCTCAGTCGTCCAGGTCTGATCCATAGTAAAAGTCAAAGTTGAATCTGTCAGCAAGCCGCTTCTTCAGTTCTGAACTGAAGAAGCGGCTTGGATGAGCAGCGAAACATCTTCACTCCTACAACTTCTTGTCCAGTTGACAGATTCAACTTTGGCTTTTACTATTTACTATCATTATATCTATTTAGTAAAGCTAAGATTTAGTAAGCTATGAAATTGGGATTGAGGATATATGTAAAAAGAGCAATATGTAACTTTTCGGGTATGCAACCTGCTTGTGTCCATAGAGTTGTAACTGCTTTTCCTGGAATGTTCCACAGCATGGCATTAAACTTATCTATTGCATTTATTCAATCGTGTGTTTTCATTGCTTTAAAATTCCTTGAAAAACTTACTGTGAGCAGGCTCGACTCTCCGCAGATCTCACTCAAGTTAACTTGGCTTGGTGGCATCGCCTGCTTGTCTCCATGGAAACAGACAATGCCAAACTGTGGAAGATTCCAGGCGAACCAAGCCACAAGCAGGAGACATTTACAGTGCATTTTTAACCTGAGTGTAAATGGTCACATTTTTATACAGCGCTTTACATCAAGGGACCACTCACCCATTCACACACACATTCATACACCAGCGTACGTATGTCGAGAGCAGGATTCGAACCGCCAACCTTCGGATCAACGGACAAACTGAGCTACTGTCGCCCTGTGAACTATACAAGAGGAACCGAACTGAACCCCAAATGACTCCACAAGCTCAATGCACTTTACCGTCCTTTACCCTCACAAGCAGCTTCAAGTTGTTGTTGTCATATTATATATTTTAAACCCATGTTGAATGTATTTTTACTAAATATTTGCGTTGTTGAATGCTTGTTGTTGAGGCTTTTGCTGTACATCTACAATATTAAATCTGAAGACGGCAACAGCTTGAGGTTGTCGACAATAGCGAAGTAAACTTTATTATGCCCGTAGGCGCCACATGGTCCAGGCGTCTAATCCCAGACCTTTTCGCTATGCGGCAACAGTACTCACCACTTGGCTTCTCTAGCGTTGGCAAGATTTTTATTACATGTTTCTCTATTGATACGCTGAGGGTGTTCTGCATGTATGTCTATGGCAGAATGTTCAACGGTTTCCGTGGTGACACAATGCACACATTAGCAAACACAGACAAAAAACCTTTAAGATGGTCTGAAAACTCAAGAAATAATACAAAATGGATTAAAACAACACATTTTCAGGAGCTCGTGATCATTCCGAGCGTTTAGGTGTTTGATTTTGAACAAAAAGGTGAGCGTGGCTAACTGAAAAACTGTTGGCTAACGCTAGCTAGCTTGTGGCTGTAATGTTATTTGAGAGGGACTTGTTGTAGTTCCAGCTAAGTCGCTTCTTTATGCAGTTTGAATCCCGCTCTCAACATAAAAAACATCATTAGTCAGCGGTGCCATTCCAGCTCCCACAGATCAATGTTGTCGTTGTGTCTTTGCGCAAGACACTTAACCCACCTCGCCCCCAGTGACTGCGTGCACCGGCGTGTGACCGATTCCTCAATGCAAAGCGCATTTAGTGCCTTGAAAGTGGAAAAGCGCTATATAAAAATGTGACTATTACGGCCACATCGTGTTCAAATAAAGCTCAGATTAAAGTCTAACAGAGCCTCAGACAGAGCAGTGCCCACAGTTAGCATCGCACCCCCAGGGAATGTTGATGACATCAGCTGCAAAGTGTCAGTTTTCAACGCGCACTCTTTCATACGCCTCAAAGCGCCTCAAAGACATGTAAATAAGCCATACGTAACATTATATAAGCAGAACAGATTTGGCCCCCACGTGTCACCGCCACAGGAGAAGCTTTGGACTGGATGAAGTAACAGACATCAAAACCCCGGCCCATATTCACATGCACTTTAATCTAGTCCTTGAACCTTTGACTTGTTCGTTAGCGTTTTTATCAAAGTGCGTTTCTGTGACAGTACAACCTCTTTTTACTCCCGTCCTCGCGTTACCAGCCGGTTTGTGCTCCTGTTGCATTTTAATGCGATGTGATACTATCGTTCCCCGAGTCTAATCCATCACTTAGTTCTCCCAGCGACTCTCAGGGACCATTTCCAAGAACGGAATATATTTGGGATTTAAGCATTTTATAGCAATGATTCAAATGTTTAAAGATCATACGCTGTTAAATCTATCGCTAATGACTTTTCTCTGCCAATCAACACAAGTAGTTTGGCAACGTAAAAGATGCACTGTGTAACTTTTCTAGTGCGTGGAACTGCTTGTTTCCATGGAGATGTTGCTGAATATCATATCATATAACATATCTATTATACACTTAATTACATATGTTTTATTGCGCACACATGTAGGCTTGCCTCTCCACAGATCTGACCTGTAACTCTCAATGGCGATACATAAGTTCAGTGGTGAACTGTGGAACTTGAAGGCAAACCATTAAAATCTCCATGGAAACAAGTAGGCGGCGGATCCTATACATGAAAAGTTACGTAGTGCAACTTTAATTCAAATTTGATTTCGCTCTTAATGCATTTAAACTAATAGATACATAAATACAGTCATTTGTGTTTCAAGTAGTATTTGATTTTACGTGTTGACTTCATATTTAGAAACACAGAGAAGCAAGTGAAATTCATGCATAAATGTCCTTCCTTAAACACCATGTAAATCAAAGAATCAAACCCGCAACCTCTTTACGCTCGCTGAACTCTATCAACTCGTCCGCCACTATTTATGAGCTGCGTTAGGACGAGCTAAGCGCAGAACATATTTCAAAGTCATTCCAGGACAGGTCACAGCTGATGTTTTTCACTTGAGCTGTATGTGTGGATCAGGGGTTGGGTCGCCGTGTGTAGCCATTCATCTTTGACATGTGCGGAGGGGGGAGAGGGGGAGAGAGGGAGATAGAGAGGTGGAGAGGAGGGAGAGGAGAGAGGGGGAGAGGGGGAAGAGAGAGCCAGAGACAGAGGTGGAGGGGGGGAGGGGAGAGAGGGGGAGAGGGGGAAGGGAGAGAGATAGAGAGAGGGG
>KN472533.1:0-14531 GCA_000787095.1 Periophthalmodon schlosseri
AAATACAGATCTAGTTATTGGATTATCTGCTTTTTCTAGTAAATGTTCCCACTAACAGACACATATGCCTACAGCCTATAACTTAATTGCATAAGCTTACATTGATAGTGCTGTTAGCGTTAGCACTGTAATTGCCTTGCCCTGTGCCCGCTGATCCTCAGGTGCGGCCTGCTGCGTCTCTGCATGATGGCGGGCTGCCCTCCGGACCAAGGGACGGACTTCTCACGGACATTACCTTTCTCTTCCAGCGAGAAGACCGAAACCAACAGCGACGGCTCGGCTACAGGAAGTGAGTACTGTAGCGAAACGCAACCGGCGTCAACCAGCTAACGCGGGTTTTGACGCGGTGACGCCGGTTAAGCTCTGCGCTGTTTAAAGTGAAGTCATTCGCTTTACTGGTCATGGTCCATCTATTTACGTCAGTGTTAATGGGCACACAGAAGCAAGTTGCCTCGTGGTTCAGTTTGTCGTTATAGTGCACGAGGCTGCCAGGCTGGATATAGGCTGGTCATTTCAAATATCAACACATGTATTATAAATTAAAGGTGGAGTATACAGGGGTGGTGTTGTGGAATTTCTAATAGTAAAAACCTTAAAAAATATAAAATCAACAGAGAAGATGTCTTGAATCAAAAAAGTCTAATTTATTGAATCAATTGTGCACAATCGTCAAAGAGCTGTTGTCCCTAATAGTGTCGTCTCGCCCCAGTGTATTTATACCATCAAAACAATCGTACCAGTTTAGTCTAGACCAAGTGGCTCGAGGTCACTGGACACATCGTCTCGTAGGCTAACAAACAAGAGATACACCCGGGTGTAACAACAGATATTATCACGAAGGTTAGGTCAAAGAGATCCATAACAACACATAACAAGACGAGTAAAGATTTAGGGTAAAGACGGCCATAACAGTGGCGCCAGGGCGGGGCTAGAGGGGGCCCTAGCCTCACCTCGAATGGCGAATGCTCCCCCGTAGCTCCCCCAAAGATTTTTGCCCCACTTTCACAGCACATCCAATCTCGACTAAAAACATTCAAATGGCAACTAGAGAGAGTTCAAAATGAGACTACATTAAAAACTGAATTCCGTATTAGTTTTCATAAATCACTACAGGAGCGAACTACACTTAACCCTGTAATGCCTGACCCTGGAAATAATGGACAGAAAATTCAGATTTCTTGAATCTGGAACCTTTATTTGGCCCTTTCACAAAATTTGAGAAAAAAAAAATGACAAAAAATTATTATTAAATCATCTTGGATTGTCCCATGTACTGTGTTTTAATTGTTGTAGTGATAAAGACAAGTATCAGATTGGATACAAGAGTGTTTTGAGTGGTTTTTACCATAAGGTGATGCATTAGGGCTCAGAAACGCTTGTATCAAATTTGATACATTTGACATTATAGGGTTAAATTGGTTTAAAACAGAGAAGCAAACACGGTAGAGGGAGGGCGTGCGCTCGCATCCATATAAGACTCTCAATTAACATGTTAAGTCAGCGCCCCCATTGTAGAACTTAGTACCTCCATAGCTCCTCCAACCAAAAATGTCTGGCACCGCCCCTGGTCGTATGTGAATCACAGACCTGTTCGATATGGCTAGAACTCATAATACTTTGCTGTGTTTTTTATTTATTTATTTATTTACTTTCTATTGAAAAAATCACATTGTACATTCAAGTATACAGTAAAATTACAATGTTCTTGCTTTTCCATTCGAAACCATATAAAAACTTAAACATAAATTAACTCTCGGGGGGTCAAGATAACCTTTGTCTCTGTTTAATCTTGCTGTGTTTGAAATTTAAAGTGAACTCCTATAAATGTGAAATTAAATGGAGTTCACAGATTCTAACTTGAAACAATGTAGCAATAGCTGTTATCGACTTGACTTCCCATCACCTCTTAAACCCATTAATTAACACAAACCCTTGTTGTTTTAGTCCTTTTAAATCCACAGTTTGGGTTTTATTGACGTTGCTCTCGAGACTTTTTCCCTGTTGGGAGCAGGTTACTAGGCAACCAGCCAGCCCTCCATTTTCGATAGTTATTTTCTGCCATTTGATAATTACCCTGACAACCGCAGCGCACTTTCACCAGATTTTCTGCTTTTTCTTGACTGAGTGGAGATTAGTTGCTCAATAAAACTCTATGGCATCAGGCTTCTTCAGTATTAGGTGAGATTAAGCACCTGACCTAACTATTTAAATCAGTTACAGAAACAAAAGACTTTCCCACCTTATCTGTGCACTTACTTTTGGGCTGTCTTTGAAAAAAATGTAAGTATTTAAAGGTCCTATATTATCCATTATTGAATCCTGTGAGCTTTTAGTCATGTTAGAACGTTGTTACCTCATCAAAAACATACCTGGAGTTGTGTTTTGTTTTATTCACACTTGCCTGTCTACATCTCCAAAGCTCAAAATGCTCTGTTCCACCTTGTGATGTCATGAAGCGGTAGTTTTCAAGTTAACAGCTACGTTTTGCCTTTTGTTTAGTAGAGATTGGCGATTCTAGGGCTGAAATTATCCAAGTGATTCTAGTGAAGGTGTTTGGAGTTTAAAAACACAGTGGAGCACTTCCTGTATTACCACATGACATCACAAGGTGGAACAGAGTGTTTTCTGTTTGAGAGAAGAACTCAGCCTAAAAGAGTGTTTTCTGTTTGAGAGAAGAGCTCAGCCTAAATATGCAGGATGTGTGAATGAAACAAAACACAACTCCAAGGTCTGTTGTGACGAGGAAACAACATTATAACATAGATCAGAAAACAGTGTAATATGGGCCCTTTAACGGTGCAATGTGCATTTCGCCAGTGTCCAGTTTCAACTGAGATGTTATTGCTTTTCCTGGAAAGTTCCACAGTTTGTCAAGCTAATCTATTTCTATGGAGACAAGCAGACGCCACCAGACCAAGTTACAGGTCAGATCTGTTGAGAGGCAAGTGGGATTAATAATGCAAATGAAGTAAAGCTCAATTGTGGAACATTTCAGGTAAAACAATAACAATTTCATGTAGACAAGCAGGTTGTGGACCCCCCACATAGTGCACCTTAAAGTTGCAGTCCATTAAACATTGTAAAATACAGAGTATTCAAATGTATTGCATCCCAACAACCTCTAATTTAAAGCAGACCTATTATATAAAATCAACTTTTCAGAGCTTTTAACCATGTTTTAAGATTTCCCCTCACCATTTACTCACTCAAAGTTGTTTTTGGAGTGATTCGTGCACGTGTGAGCAATCTTTAATCGCTTATTTTCAAAACGCCATATTGCCGATCAACTCCCGTTTTCACCGGCACCGGCATATGACCACTGCTCTGTACTTACTTCGTTCTCCAATTTCATTTTTTTCTTAATCTGTGATACGCGTAGGATTTGGCAGCGTCACGTGGTCATTTTGGGACAAATGAAAAAAAAATCCTCTATTCGCTAGTGTGATCTGCAGCTGTCCATAGGAGGCGCCGACAGCTACGCGGATCTTTGTTGTGATGACGTTTGCCCTGACGTCAGCTCCCACTGGGCACCGCAGTTTTCTAACGCGAAAGTCAGCGGACTCGTTTCTTTTATTCCGTCAGCTCCACTGGGCACCGCAGTTTTCTAACGCGAAAGTCAGCGGACTCGTTTCTTTTATTCAGTCATTTAAGATGAATATTGCGATTTAAAATGTGCAAATTGTAACATAATGATCCAGATTATAACTATAGAGCAGACACAAACATAATAGGTCTTCTTTAAATCATTAGAATGACATTTAGTATAAAAGCCTATCGAGGTTTGAACTTTGGAGCATTCAAAGTCACTATTGGTTGTCAATCATTTTTGGGACATACTTTTTATTACTGTGCAAACTTAAAACACAACCTAAAGCTATACATTTCATGGTAACTGGACACATTTTTTTCTATATTCCAGCTGGACGACATAAGCGCAAAGGTAGTTGTCATCTTCATGTCCTATCACCCGTTTAATTTTCTCCCTTAGGCCTTCTCCCATGGCTCCTGCCCTTTCTCTGGGTGTGTGGTTTGGCTGGCATCTGGTCTCGTCTCCCCTATTGTCCTCTACCTGCAGAGCAAACCCTCCCTTGTTTAATCAATTTCCTCTTTACTCGATTGTTCAGTCAATTCGGAGATTTTCTAATTTTGGGAATATCTGAGGGTGGTTTTGTTACTAATTGACCCCGCCCAAATTTGTGTTTTTTATGTAAATGTTGACGTAGAAGGTAAGTGCGTTTTAAACTTTTTGGGAACTATAGGTCATACTCACAAAACGCTTTACAGAAATAACAGCATGGACTTTTCCCTTGTGTGTCTTTACTAAATAGCGTAATCTCACTTATCTATGGTGTACTAATAGCATGAGATTCTCAAAGAGTTTTGTGAGTATGGCTGTATCTTGCTTCTACGCTATGTTTTATCTTATCACACATCACTGTTTATTTGCCAATTTGACCAAACCACACAGCATAAAATCAGCAGTGCATTTCTGTATTACTTGTCAAATTGAGTGCTTTGTGATTGACAGCCCACACGCCCTCGGCTCCTCTGGCTCTGATGCCTCCGCCTCCGACAAACACCCTCCACGTGAACAGCGTCGGACGATTGCAGATGAAGCTCCACCTCCACGGGCTGCAGCAGAACGCCACGGACCTGCGCAAACAGCTAACCCAGCTACGCAAAATGCAGGTAAAAAAAGACACCTTTAAATCGCGATTAGATTTGCGTTTAAAAAGTAGGTTTCCGCACTTTGTAAACAAGTCCGGGAGCGTTAACATATGTGAGAAGATATGAACTGATGAATGAATCCCAGGCATTTCAAAACATGTTTGAAGAGGTCTAAACTACAGGGTTAACAGGTTTGAGACAGAATTAGACCCCATGGAGATACAGAAAGGGCATCTGACACACAGAGCGGGCATCTGACACACAGGGAGGGCATCTGACATACAGGGAGGGCATCTGACACACAGGGAGGGCATCTGACACACAGGGGCATTTCAGAACATGCTTGTAGAGGTCTAAACTACAAGTACAATAAGATTTTTGTATTAAAAAGACAGCGTGTTTCTATTATCTAAATAATTGCAGTGTTTGCCATATTCTGACATGAAGGGGGCGGTGTGGGATATAAATGTGTTTAATTTGACGCAAATACAAACAAGAGAAAGACTGATTTCTTGTCCGGATTTCTTAGCTGCGGGGCTGTTGAGCAATAGGAAATCTGGAGCCACGCATCTTAACATAATATTGACGTCATTCAAACTGGCGTTGATTTAAACTGTTTTATTTCTGTGATGGATTAGTTGAAGATGTGTCGATGTGACAGTTTAATGGAGAGATTAGAAACATTATCCCATGAGTCAGCTGTTGGCCAAATGAACCCTATTAAGCTGTGTTCATACTGATGCCATCATCTACAAAGCATTTTTCTAACAGAGCTTTGATGTTTATAGTCATTGTCCTCAACATTGAGAGTAACACCTGCAGGTTTGTACTGTTGCCTGACACATTGGAGGCACGGTTTTGCTTTGAGGATTTTAATGAACCGGTGATCACCTCATATACCCCCAAACAAACATATGAAAAATAGTCTGCAATGGCAGCCTTGTTTTTTAATAAAACAAGCAGCAGTGATAACACAGTTCTAACGCAGGAGTTAAAAAATGTGTCTCATAAAAAATATTGTTGAAAATGTAATGTGACAGGAACCACCTTTACTCACAACAGCAGCAAAACCAGGAGCTGCAGAGAGATGATGCTTATCTGCTGTTTGCCCAGGGGTGACCCGGCACCTGAACCCATCCAGTCGCCCCTGGCAGTAGCCGGTGGCTTAAATATTACATGTGCCTCATGAATTATACAGAGAACAGGGCTGGCTTCTTGCACTGGGGCCAAACTGGTGGAAAATTAGAAACTTGAAATATTTAAGGAGTGAGTGTTATTTTGATTGGCTCATAACCTTTACTCGCTGTAGATATTATGTTTTAATTGCCTTGCTGCTTCTCCACACACACGTAAAGGCTTTGGTAGAGACAGGCCTTTGTTGCACTGTGAAGATGATTGTTTATCGTGGAACAATTAATTATTTAATATTTTATATAGTCTATTATTATTTGAGAGAGTTTTATTTCACACACAGAATAATGGCATCAAATATAGCATTCATTAAAGTGAGTGGGTGGAAAGTTCATTGCTCGTTCTTACATCAGCTTAATCAGTAAACACCTGCTGCACACTGTTTACCAGGGATTAAATATAAAGGTTATGCACTATTCAAACTTGACCAGGTCATGATAAAATGCTCCTTTATAATTCACTACTGTAAGATAGAAGGATGTTTAACTGAATCCGTCAAACTGCCCTCATAAAAGGGGCTATTACAACAACAATCTATCTTCAATTAAAGAGTTAGAGTTAACTGTTCCCCTGAGGGTAAAACGGATTTTGTTTATTACCAAACGCTAATAAAGAAGGAAGCAGATATTTTGATGAAAGCCTTGTACTTTGTTTTTTCCAGCTTGAGAACCAGGACTCGATCCGGACTTTGCTGAAGCGGACGGAGACGGAGCTGAATGTCCGTGTGGCCGATGCCCTGAGGAAACAGGAAGACCCCCTGCAGAGACAGCGCCTCCTGGTGGAAGAGGAGAGACTCAAGTATTTGAATGAAGAGGAACTCATCATCCAGCAACTTCAGTGAGTATCAGACAGCTGTACAGTGATGCAATAGTGTCTTACATCAAGTATGTTTCTCATGGGTTATAAGGAGTCTATATTTAGTAAACATCTCAAATTGATTGCAACTTAACTGGATAATGTGATAGAGTTTGCATAGTATTAGATAATATTTGACACCAGTTTTAAACCCAGACTAAACCAAGCCTGACTTAGTACTAAACATTGGGACTAAACCATGAATAAGGCAGTAAAAATGTACCCGGAGGAGGACAAAAACATTTAATAAAAGCAATACTAAAACTGCAAAGCGCTCTATGTACCACCAGAGACACCCCGCTTACAACCAGTGGTGCACATACCATAGTTTGAGAAACACTGGCAAATGTTAAATATCTGTGTGGTGCAAGCATAGACTGTATATATAAATGGACATAGCTAACCTGCTAGCCGCCATGTTCCAAATGATCATGGGTGCGCTTCCAGCTCAATCGACTCCAATTCACTTTCTATTGAAAAACTGTCGCCCCTCTCTCCGTAACTGCTGCTGTCAGGCTCGTCATTTTGATCTTAAAATGTTGGTATTAACACACCCTAATGATCCTGGTGTTTTTATTTCACTATTTTGTCCAATAAAATCCTCGAAAGAAAGTGTACCTCCAAATCAGGTGCCTTCTTTCCCCGATACCGCTCTCGCTAGCGTGAGCAACGGGTTTGATTGACAGCATTGCTATGCGTTTTCAGCAGCCTGGCTCCGGATTGGCTCTTTACTTGCTGTGATACTTGTGGTTGTAATTCCAAATATGGAACTCAGCTCCAAATTCACCCCTATAACTGCTCTAGCCTCGGTGAGCTTCATTTGACTGGAGCCAAGCGCTATGGGTGACATCACACTCACTTAGCCCACTTCTTTATACAGTCTATGGGTGGAAGTAGCAGGAAAAAGTGAAGACGAGGGCAAATTTGGTACAGAGCCTCACAGTGAGACACAAGCAGCAGCAGCAGTAATATCATGTGTTATGTAATTGCTCTATATATACACCTTCAATAATTATATGTCTCAAAAGGTGACGTTATGAGAGTATGAAATGGTCCCTATAATTATACCCACGATCGGGTGCGATGCTCATTAAGATTTGCAGCGGCAGACAGCCCCGCCGCTAATTGAAGCGACTGCAGATCAGCGATGTACCTCGAGATTTAATATTCAGATAAGTTGATTCTGTTTCATGTGAATCAGCTGTAATGATCCCGAGTTCCTGCAGCTCCAGTCTGTGAGTCTAACTTTGAGTGGCATCTTGATTGCACTAATTGACTGAACAACTCACTGATCTCTGATAATCAATGTCAGTTATCCTGTCTGCCTAATGGACAATTTATTCTCGTTAATTATACATAGAAGTTAGATTTGTCACTTTACTTCAGGCTGATTTATTCTTCTGCATTGCTTTCAACTCATCAAGTCAAAGAGTTAAATATTTATAGATTTCATATCATTTTCCAGAAAGTTATTTTACTTTGTCACATAGTTTATCAGCTTGAAGCCAGTAGTCAAATCCAAAACAGATACTAAAACTTGTTATAATGGTTTATTTGAGCTTGTCACGTTGTTTCGTCAGCTGTGAGAACTCAGGAAATCATTATCCAATTTCCAGCTGTTGATGTGAGGAATCTGATTTCTTCCTGATTGCTCAGACCTGCGCAGGTTTTGACAAAGGATAAAAGGTCAAACTAATGTAGACAAATATGAAATGAAAGATAAAACCCTGTCTTTGATAATCAGCTTTACTTGTAAACACCATAGACTGTATATATAAATGGACATAGCTAACCTGCTGGTCACTACGTTCCAAATAGGAAGTGAGCACATCGACACAGGCTCCAATTCACTTTATATTAGAAAACTGTCGCCCCTTTCTCTGTAACTGCTGGTGTCAGGCTCGTCATTTTGGTCTTAAAATGTTCGTATTATCTGCGCTACATTGATTGACATGATGATGTATTCTTATTTCGCTATTTTGTCCGTAACTCAAGGTATAAACATTAATAAGAGACAAATCAGGCGCCTTGTTTCCCCTAAGTCAGTGTTGCTAAGCGCTCGCCCCCTGCCAAACCAGCGGTGCGGGGGGAAAGCGGCGTTACCTTCAACAGCTTCGCTCCAGATTGGCTCTTTGGTCGCTATGATACTCACGGTCGAAATTCCAAATATAGAACTACGCTCCAAATTCACCTCTATAACTGCTAGAGCCTCGATGAGCTTCATCTGACCGGAGCCGAACGCTACGGGTGACGTCACACTCACTTAATCCACTTCTTTATACAGTCTATGGTAAACACACACTAAAAATCAGATCTAATTATTGGGTTATCAGATTTTTACATATACCCACTGCTGGTAAATAGTCACATTTTTATATCGCGCTTTTTCACCTTCAAGACACTCAAAGCGCTTTACATCAAGGACCATTCACCCATTCACACACACACTCATACACCAGCGTACGTAGACGCTGGGGGCGAGGGAGAGAAGTGTCTTGCCCAAAGAAACAATGACAGCATTCATCTGTGGGAGCTGGAATCGCACCGCCAACCTGTGGGGCAGTGGATCTGACCGCTCAACCAACAACTGAGCCGCTGTTAAGTTTGAAACCAATAGTTCCAAAAAGAAACTTAAAATAATTACAACCTGTCTTCACACTCAGATATTGTTGTTTTTGCGTGTTATCAGTGATCTGGAGAAGTCTGTGGAGGAGATCCAGAAGGACTCGTCTGTCAACCACAAGCTGGTGACGGTGCAGGAGCTGGAGGAGAAGGCCGCTGTTTTGAGAAAACTGGGAGAAACACTCACGGATCTGAAGAGTGAGTCACGCCGCTGTCTCATGAATCATTGAGTGGCGAAAACACAGACTTTTCTCTGGCAGCCATGTTTACTCACTGCCAGTGCAAGTGTCAACAGCCCAAAACTGCTCAGATCATACAAACTAACAAACTACCAAACAAACCAATCAGCATTTCAAACTGTTGCATTGCTAGTACACAACACTTTCATGCTGTATTAGTAGTAGTAAATCATAACCTAGCCACAAATAAATGAAAACCAATGAGCAACTATAATGTTGTGTTAGCGTCATAATTACCGTACACACTTGCCTTACAGTAGCTGAGGTGGATGCAGTGTGTAACTTTCTGGCACCTGCTTGTCTCCAGGGAGATGTTATTGCTTTGTCTGGAATGTTCCATAGCGTGGAATTAAACATAATCCATCTTGTATTTATTTCATTACTATGAGTGGGTTGCCTTTCCTATAACTTGGCCTTGAACTACAACACTTATATGAACAAAAAGCATTTTACATTTACTTGTCATTTACAAAGGAATGTGGTTTCAAGTCCATGTTATTCTGATAATACTGCTGAAACCTAACCCCCTAACCCTCAAACTCTCAAACCCTCAAACCCTCTAACCCTCTAACCCTCTAACCCTAACCTCCTAACACTAAACCTAAGCCTCTAACCCTAACACCTTAACACTAAACCTAAACCATAACCCTTTAATCCTAACCCCTGACCCGCCAACCCTAACCTCCTAACACTAAACCTAACCCTCAAACCCTAACCCTCTACCCCTAACCCTTACCATAACCCTCTAACACTCTAACCCTAACCCCCTACCCCCCTAACCCTCACCCTAATCCCCTAAGCCTAACACTAAACCTAAACCCTAACTCTTTAACTCTAACCCTAACCCGCTAACCCTAATCCCCTATCCCTAACCCTCTAACCTTTACCATAACGCCCAACACTAAACCTAACCCTCTAACCCTAACACTTTAATCCTTACCCTTACCCTAACCCCCAACCCTCACCCTAAGTCCCTAACACTAAACCTAACCCTCTAACCCTAACACTCTAACCCTTACCCTATCCGTAACACTAAACCCTAACCCTTTAATCCTAACACTCTAACCCACTAACCCTAACCCCCAACACTAAACCTAACCCTCTAACCCTAATCTACTAATCCTAACCCTAACTTTCTAACCCCAACCCCCTAAATTTAACCCTAACCCTTTAATCCTAACCCTCTAACCCACTAACCCTAACCCCCTAACACTAAACCTAACCCTCTAACCCCCCAACCATAACCCCTTAACACTAACCCTAACCCTCTAACCCCCTAACACTAAACCTAACCCACTAACCCTAACCCCCTAACCCTAGAGATGACTAGACAAAAGTGTATTTCTTTTGTCTGGCCCTCCCCTGTAAATCTATATAAAATTGCAGAATACTTACCATTACTACACAGTTCATATAACTGTCTAATAAGGACATTTTTTTCCTTGTCCTGACCCTAACTCCCAAAAGAATATATTAAAAAACTTTCTGATATGTGTCGTATTGTGCCTTTCAGACCAGTTCCCGGGTCTTCAAAGTAAAATGCGAGTCGTCCTCAGGGTGGAAGTGGAGGCTGTCAAGTTTCTCAAAGAGGAGCCGCACCGACTTGATGCTTTGTTAAAACGCTGCAAGACGATTACCGACACCCTCAACACCATGCGCAAGTACGAAAATGTCTGACTAAAACACACCCCACACACACAATCGGCCAGTGTTTGTGTCCTGTTCTGCCTTATTTTAACTGGACAATAACTACTCCCCCTTAGCATTTCAATTAGTGGTTTTCAGACTCTAGAATGTGTTTTTTCTCTTGATTATACATTTCAATTAGTGGTTTTCAGCCTCTAGAATGTGTTTTTTCTCTTGATTATGTAGTACTTTGCCATGAAAGATCCAAATGGTAAATTCACAAATGTTGAACCTGATTTTTATTCGTGCCTAGACCCAAGTACTCACCGTATTCCATAAAAAAATCAGCATTTTCACAATATCACTTCCTCATTCCCTCATCAAAGCAGACTTATTGTGCAAAATCGACTTTTCAAAGCTTTTAAACATGTTAAATTTGTTTCCGCTCAACATTTAGTTGTTTTGGAGTGATTCGTGCATGTTACAGCAATCTTTAATCGCTTATTTTCAAGACGCCATATTGCCGATCAGTCTCCCTTTTCACCTCCACTGGCACACGCCCACTGCTCTGCGCTTATTTTGCTCTTCAATTTTATTTTCTTAATCTGCGATACGCGTAGGATTCTGCAGCGTCGCGTAGTCATTTTGGTACAAATTAAAAAAAAATCTGCTACTTGCTACTGTGATGTGTAGCTATCCATAGGAGGTGCAAACTTTTTGTTGTGATGACGTTTATGGCGACATCAGCTCACATCTGACCCACGGGTGTCATAGATTATAGCCATATAGCAGACACAAGCACAATAGGTCTTCTTTAAAGATTATTTCCCTATAGAATGTAGTTATGCCATCTGAAACCGAGCAATTTGTGTACTTTTCTCCCTTACATTAACTGGACAATAACTACTCTGACTTAGTCTTTCAATGCCAATAATGAGCTATGAAATTTGGTAGTTGATTTCAAATTGAATAGTTTTGCCTCCGCAAATCATGACAGTTGTTAGATTTGAGATTGAATGACTTGAGATAAAATCTAATTACCATAGACTTTCAGCTTCATGGTCTCTGGCTCCATTTCACTTTCTACTGAAAATCTGTCGCCCCTCGCTCCGTAACTGCCGCTGTCAGGCTCGTCATTTTGGTCTTTAAATGTTTGTATTAACCCGCTCTATAGGATCCTGGTGTTTTTATTTCACTATTTTGTCCATAGATCAAGATACAAACATTAATAATAGACAAATCAGGCACCTTTTTTCTAGAGGTTAGGGGACTGTCAGGAATTACCAACTTTTCTGCTTCCAACGTCAACTTCAACCGTCTGTTTTCTTAATATTTTTGCTGGGTTTGTGAATTATGAAATTGCCTCTCAGTAGAAATGGCCAACAACTCACAACAACCTACTACTGTGTGATAGAGGCATAGTCCATTAGTATCTGTCCCAAGTTAGGCTTTACTTTACTTTGCCCTCATTTAAGTGAGTCAGCAAAACGGTATGGATTTTTCTACAAATGCGCTGAATAGGCAAGTCTTGGACCAAAGAAAGTTGACTATTGTCGTAATACGTCTGGGGGATTTCCAGGAATTAAACCTTCACTGAGTTCTAGCCTTGAAATAAGCACAGATATTTAAAAGCTGAAGAAATCAAATGAATACACATTTTACAAGTACCTTCTTATAATGGATTTTTATATTTATTGTTAAAAAGGCACTCTTCAGATAAGTTATTTAAGCCTGGGCTAACTGCTGTATTTAAAGTGGGTTTCCTGAGCGTTTTGCGAAACAGTTTATTACTAGCAAATTAAATCCAATTCTATTCAATTCTATTTACATGGCACATTAAAAAAAAACAATGATTTACAAATGTATTTATATAGCGTTAGATCAACTATTGCTCCATAAGGGAAATTTCTTGGATGTAGTAGCTCAAAAATGCAAATAAAAAGCTATTAAACAGCTTTATAACAAACAAAAATAGTTATAAAATCAGACTTAGAATAGCAATACAATGACAAAATAAATATAGCACTTAAAAATAAATATATAAAAATAAAGGCAAAATTATTCACAATATAAATGATAGAATATAAATTTTAATTTTTGCATTCTTTCCCAGACAAGCAAAAGACGGGGTGTGGAAAAAGCCAGAAGACTTCTCTAATCCAAAGCACAATGAGGATTTGCGTAAGTTTTCTGACTTCGACCTCCCCACCAGCCCCCCTCTGACCATCACGGACCTGAGCGGCGGGAACAGCCTGTCCCACCGGAGTCCCGCCTCCAGCCTGAGCCGCTCCTCTGTCAAAGACAATCACCCGCCCATCGGCCACAAGGGGAAGGCCCTGGAAGAGCTGGAACGCCGGTCCGCAGCAGACAAGGCGCTGTCCGTGGAGGTCCGACTGGTACGGAAAAATGTTTCATCTAATCCGATCATACTTTAATGTGATTTTTTTTACTCAGTCTTTACATTTGATTTCAGCCACCTGAAGGCTTTACTTGGGCGACAAAGAATAAAAAGTACGGGGAAAAAAACATGAGCGAGTAGCCTTGGATTTTGTAATCAGTTGAGTGCCTTGACGCTCACATCAAAATAGCTGTTTCGTATCAAACTGACAAAGATTTAGCTGCTATCTGCCATATTTATATATTTTTGGGATATTAAATCAGTTTTGTTTTTGTGTTTTTTTTAAGTAACAGTTGTAAATTCTTGTTGATTCATTTTATTACAGTGTTTCTCACAGGTTTACACTGACACTACGGTGGCACAAACAATCTATTTTATTTAACACAAATTTCAAATTATACATTTCTCTTATTGCCCCCACTGATCAAAAAGTAGTGGTAACAAATTAAATATAGTTACTTCTGTATGGTTTTGACAATACTAGAAGCATTAAAAGGCCTGTATTACTCTATTTTCTGATCTATGTTATAATGTTGTTTCCTCATCGCAAACATACCTGGAGTTGTGTTTTGTTTAATTTACACATGGGGCAAAAATTTGACTATGGGGGCAACCATAGTCTCCTCTATTAATGAGAAACATTGTATTATATATTTATATTATTTTTAAATCACAATAATTTGATGATATATCTGCTGAAAATGGGTTTTGAGCAAATCTCTGTATGTTTAGAGTGAGGTTATATGCCCCAGAATATGGCCAGTAAGAAAAGGAGATGACTTAAAACAACACAGACCCATATGGCAAGTTTATTTATATAGCACAATTCATACACAAAGTAATTCAAAGTGCTTTACAGAATAAGAAAGACATTAAAATCACAATACAACAAATCAAAACATAAATAATCATAAATAATCATCATAAAATTA
>JACM01052350.1:0-16634 GCA_000787095.1 Periophthalmodon schlosseri
AAAGCTCCCCATCTCATTCCTCGGTAGAGTAAACCTTGTTAAAATGATAATACTCCCAAAACTAATATATCCAGTGTCAATGCTTTTTATTTTGCTAAATCCAAAAGATATCAGTGACATAAATAGGGCGATATCCGAATTTATTTGGGCAGGAAGAAAACCTAAGATTAAATTGGAAATATTACAACTTCCAAAAGAATTAGGAGGTTGGGGCCTGCCTGAGATTGAAAACTATGTGCTTTCTATACATGCGAGAATCATTTCAATGTGGGCCTGTGGAAATTATGGGATGCCATGGCTTGAGATTGAGAGAACACTTTGTAAACCCTTCTGTCCTGTAAATTTGTTACATAAAAAGGACAAAGAATTACCACTTATCATTAAGGACAACTATTTGATTAACAACGCTCTTAAAACATGGAGTCTTTTACAGAAAATGTATGGGAATAATCTGAAATCATCTACTCTGACCACATTGGTGGCCAATCTCAGATCATGGCAGGAAGCCGGCATTAGGAGGATACATGACCTATGGGACAACGGAAAGTTCAAGTCATTTGAAGAAATACAAGCCAAATACAATATTCGTGCTAGAGACTTTTATAAATATCTTCAGTTTAGGCATTTTGTAAAATCAAAATGGAAATCTTTGGAGTTTACACAGGACAAATTAGTCTGGATTGTCAAAAACGCAGGCATTTTATCTCAAGATTTTACTCTGAGCTTCAAAGACTGAAGAAGGACAGACTTAAATGTCTACGATTGTCATGGAATGCGCTACTTAAAACAACAATTGACAATGAAACATGGGAGGAAATTCTGATACTGCCATCTAAAATATCAGTATGTAATCGACATAAAGAAATGCAATACAGTATCTTACACAATGTTTACATCTCTCTCTACATATATAGTACACTCTAGGAATTTCTCCAAATTGTCCCAAATGTAAATTAGTCCCGGGGACCAGATTTCAGCAAAAAAGTCTATGGGGACCAGACCCTATCTCCAACGTGAAGGCGGCCATTTTGAATCAAATGATGCTGATTCGAAAAATCTAGTCCTCATACTAAGTTAAAGAACTTGTGAATGAACAAACTCCAAACCTACAAAGTTCAAATGAGACAGAAACATTTGTCAATGTCACTAGAATTATTTCTTGAATCACATCAAGCCTGAGCTGGCAGCCTTCCATTTGCAGTCGCAAGGGTTGCGAGAGCCCTTTTTCTCTGCTTGCAGTTTTAATTCTGTATCATACATGGGATTTATGTGATAGTAGAAGAGTATAGATGTGCATGAAGCAGATTTTGTTTGGGGAAATCCTTAGAAAAGAGGGTGACATCAAAAATGTATGTAACCGAACAATAGTGAACATTAGGACAAACTAAATCATTAAGAACAAGAATGTGCTTATTTTCCCACATTGACTGATTTATCAATGGATGTTGTTAATTAGTTTTGCTTTAAAGTTAGAGTAGTAATCCTCAAACATGTGCCATTATAACACCATCAGTCAGTTTCATTTCATTTCTTATTTCCTCGAGTTTTGTGCTTAAAATAACAAAATAAATGAATAAATAAATAAATAAATAATGTGCATGCTAATGACCTATGGTGGAAAGTAACGAAGTAAAAGTAGTAAAGTACTGCGCTTACTGTTTGTACTTTACTAAAGTACATTTTTAAGTGGATACTTTTTCCTTTTACTTGACTACATTGAGAGCAGGTATCTGTACTTTCTACTCCACTACATTTTTGAACTGGACTGAAAAGTTTAAGTATTTTTTATTATAGTTTGAGACCTGCTGAAAAGGCTGAGGGTTTATTTTTAACACGTTCATAATTTGAGCAAACAAAAATATACAAATAAAAACAGCTAGAAAAAAAACGATTGATTCAATTGTTTCCGTTGAACAAAATTTAACACAAATCTGTATCAAAATCACTATATTTGAAGTTTTATTAGATCTCAAAATATGCCTGAAATACTTTTACTTTTTACTCTGTAAGTACATTTTTAAACAGATACTTTAATACTTTTACTTAAGTAGATTTTTTTTATGTGATACTTTTACTTTCACTTGAGTATTTTTTCGCTCCAGTGTCTGTACTTTTACTTAAGCAACAAAATTGAGTACTTTAACCACCACTACCAATGAGTAACTGCAAAAATGTTGTGCAGAATTCAAAAGTTTAATAAATACATTGACGACTGACTAAACCGGATCACATCTGGACTTAAACACAGACTATTTGTTGCCAGTAAACCTTAAAAAGAGATTGCACAGCTCCTTTGGATTCCTTTACTGATCTGCATTGAGTCTCACCCATCAATTCAGTGTAACAATCCCACCTGTGACCGCCACCGATCGCTCCAATCATCAATCCAAACGCGTGGGGGAGACTTCAACTTATCTAAATGCTAATACGGCTCGCCTTTATACATGTGAAAGCGGCTCACAGTTACCACCAATTAGCGTTTCCATTGACTGAGTGCAAGGAACCAGTATCTCTCCGTTGCGTGTCGATACTTGAAATGTCGAGTGTCCGTCCCCAGTGGCCGTGTCGTCACCGTGCGATGCGGCGGTGGCGTTAGACTCTAACGGCGCGGGATCGGCGCGGCGGCAGCGGTCGGCCCACATAAGGGTGTGAATGTGCCTTAGACGGGAGGGGATTGTTAATCGATGAATGCTCGCGCAGCAGTTTGAGACTGATGGAGCGAGTGCCTAACGCTATGAAGACCACACTGTCACTTTAAACTGTTAAAGTCCGTATGACAGTTACGTAAGACTATTATTTCTACTGCGACATTAAGACAACATAATTCTATTTAAGAAGAAGAAAAATAAGTAGTACTGGACATGGGCAGCAGGTGTGACATAGGCATAGACTGTATATATAAATGGATGTAGCTAACCTGCGAGCCGTCACGTTCCAAATAAGAAGTGATCGTGGGGCGCGCTTCCGGCTCCATCGACTCTGACTCCAGTTCACTTTCTATTGAAAATCTGTCGCCCCTCTCTGCATAACTGCTGCTGTCAGGCTCGTTTTTTTGGTCTTAAAATGTTCGCATTAACCCGCTCTACATGATCCTGGTGTTTTTATTTCGCTATTGTGTCCGTAAATCAAGATATGAACATTAATAACAGACTAATCGCTATTGTGCCGTAAATCAAGATATGAACATTAATAACAGACTAATCTGGCACCTTCTTTCCCCCGAGGTCGGCCCCACTAGCGTTAGCAACAGGTTTGATCTGTTGTTCTGCGCTAAACCAGCGGTGCGGGCAGGAAGGGGCGTTACCTTCAACAACCTCGCTCCAGATTGGCTCTTTGGTTGCTATGATACTCACGGTCGGAATTCCAAATATGGAACTTGGCTCCATATTCGCTCCTGTCACCGTTAGCCTCTACGAGCTTCATTTGACTGGAGCCGAACGCTACGGGTGACGTCACACTCAGTTAGTCTCACCTGATTTACACAACAGTGACCATTTGACAAATACAAATATGACGAAATCCTCTATTTTCTTAAATGCTTTTTCAAAACTGCTAAAAATGATGTTCCTTGCACATAAATTATTCATACATTTAAACATTTTTGTATATGTATCTTCACAAACTGCACTTGACTTTCACAATGATAATTATCAACCATAGGCATCCCACCAAACAAAGTAATGATTAGAAAAACATGAAAACCTGTCAAATGCTCTGTGCTAATGCTAAAATAAAAATGAGCCGGTCATTGAATTGATTCCTCTGGGTATATTTTGTGAGCAACTTAACATTTCATAATATCACCACTGTCAGCCGTGAAGCATTATCAGTTTGGGAAACATTACTTGGACAATTTCTGGTGACATTTGCGAGATTTTCAAATGTCAAACCCAAATGGGAGACAGTAACTCAAGTTTAATGCTATACTATGATTATGATGATGTGATTTTAAATATAAATCGGATCTTTGGCAAATATGAAATTCACAGCCGAAAACTCCACCTCGTCATCACAACCAAAAGTGTTGCCACCTCCTATGGATGGCTGCAAATCACGCTAGCGAGCATTTGTGCTAAAAAATCCTACATGTATCACGCTTAAGAAAATAAAATTGGAATAAAATATGGTATCTAGAAAATAAGCGATTAAAGATGCACAAATCACTCCAAGTACAACTTCGAGAGTGTAAATGAGGAGAAATAAAAGCTCTAAAAAGTCGATTGTGCAGAATAGGTCTGATTAAACATATCTACAGTTTATCGATGGACACAAGCAGATGATGCCACCGGATGAAGTTACTTTACATATATAAGATAGAGCATTAACTGTGGAACATTAACAATAACATCTCCCTCGAAAAGTAAGATAGAGGAGTTGAGAAGTTGCAAAGTGCAGCTTGAACAAAAACGTTAGCATGACGTAATGGGAAGCTGACCAGGCTAAATATGTAGCGTTTACCATCTCCACAGAGCTTTTGAGGACTGAGTGTAAATACCATAGAACATTAGCCTGGAGCATACCTTTCCCTCACACATAAAGTAGCAGTGGGCAGCTTTATGCACCTGCTACATCCATTTCATCTTTTATACTCTGCCAGCCGTCTCACCAGTTCCACTTTTTCCATGCTGCTTGGTTTGGCTGTTATTCTAGTCCAACACCGCACATTATATAAAGCTTTTAAATGTTTTTCTTTTTTGTTTCCTTTTGATTCCTTCTTTCAAAACAAAAAGGACATTTGTGTGCTTACGCAACAGCTACATTTTGTGTTTTTAAGACTTTGGCAGTAAGACTACAAGCAGCATGACACAGATTCTTTCTACACCGTTTTAGTAAGTACCTGTAGCCCATTTTTTTCCAATGTCTCTGAGCTAAATGCGTCTTTCCGCAGTCTCTTTAAAGTCTCTTTACAATTTCAAAATTTAATTACAAAGGCAAGTGATAAGATATATTCATTACATCTGTTCTATTGTGCTCAGTGATTATAAAAGTTTTAAAATCACACTGGGGTCTGCGTGTTCATGAGCTCCTCGATCAAGCGTTTCCAGACCGTTGGACTGGAAGAAAATGGACCAGTTCCGTGGCCACCGTGTTCACCAGAGATCACACCTCTGGATTTCTTTCTATGGGGCTGTGTTAAAGATGTCGTGTATCGAACAAAGATACGGAACATTACTGAACTAAAGCAAAAGATACAGATGCGATTGAACGATTGATGAGGCTCTGCTACAGCGAACATCAAGTCCCGTCTTGATGTGCTTCGTGCCACTAATGGAGCCGATACAGAGGTGCATTAAATGAGGTAAAAACTTTGAGTCTTAATCAGACTTGAGTCTTATCTTATCAATTGCCTTTGTAATATATATATATTTTTTAATTGTAAAGAGGCTTTATGAACACCCTGTATTGTAGAAGCAGCTCTTGAGGTCAAAATAAGTCTGCTACGTGCTGTAAACATATATTTCATTTTATTGTCCAATAATCAGTAAGTGCACATTAGCATGCTAGTCATCGCTGTGTATAATTAGCACGCTCTGATGACATCACAGCATTCTATAGGCCAATAATATTTAATACAGATGGAGGGCAGATAAAATGAATATTGTTAAAATACAGATTTCTGTTGTAATTCAAGACTCTAATGGGTCTAGTCACTTATAGAAATGCTCAGGTTCAACATTTGCAAATTTACCTTCTAGATATTTCATGAATATTGGCCCCCATCTGAGAGTATGACATCATCACCAATTAGGAAAGTAAGGAATAACTTTGGACCACAGCAAACTGTTTAACACTAACTAGTCCGCGTCGTTAAGCCGAAACCCGGCGCAGCGCCTTTAACTCCGCTCGCACAACGCCACCACGCCCCAAACCAGCAGCCTAGCACATGATGAAGAGCCCACAGAAGAATTTGGTCCGGTGCCAGCTCAGTGAATTATATCGCCTCTCCTGCAATATGTTGGTGATAACAGGACACTAGACCGGCCGCATCCCATTACTAACCTTTTGTCCGAGCTAGGACTCCGCACCGTTGCACACTCCCCCTCGCAAACCTATGGGCTTTACAGTGGGGCTGATTAGAGTGAGATGGACTCTGTCAAGGTCGAAGGAAGTAGGAACAAAGCCTGCCAGACCACCAACTTTTAACAGCTGTGGAGGGAAAAACAGGATTTGCTTGGGCCAATGTTTCTGCTGTGCACCGGGCCGCGGGAGGCTTCCGACTTGTTCCAGTAATTTGGGATGTGCTGTATTGATTTGTGGAAGGTAAAGGTTTTTCATGAAATAACAGTGTTGGGAGAGTCTCCGGTTTATGGGCCCATACTACGCTATTTTCTGATCTGTGTTATAATGTTGTTTCCTCATCACAAACAGACCTGGAGTTGTGTTTTGTTTCATTCACACATGTTGGCGTTCTTCTCTCAAACACATGAAATAGTATTTTTCGAGTTAACAGCTACCGTTTATCTTTAGCTCAGTAGAGATTGGCTATTCCAGAGCTGAAATCATCCAAATGAATTGTGATGAATGATATCACAAGGTGGAACAGAGCATTTTGAGCTTTGGAGATGTAGACAGACTGATAATAAAGGGTTAAACATGTGTGAATGAAACAAAACACAACTCCAGGTCTGTTTTTGAGGAGGTAACAGCATTATAACACGGTTTAAAGCTCACACAAGCGTCAATTTTGTGTAATTTAGAACCTTTAAGGTGCGTTTACTTGATGACGACTGGGTTTGGTCCTGTTCTAGTCCTGGTTTAGTCGTGGTCTAGATCCGAGATTAGTCCCAGTAAAGTCCCAGTTTTGATAAGGTGTCTGCAAATGTGAACGCAACCTTAGTTTTATACAGTCAGCCCTAAACAAGACACTATATTTACAGGACTAAACTAAGCCAATGATATAACTGTATTTGGACTTCACTAGGTCGAAGTGGTGTATTGATATTACTGGGATTTACTATAGGGCTTGTTCAGAACCAAAAGAAGCGTAAAACGCAATGAAAAAAGATAAACATCTCCAAAGTCCCACAAAGTCCCAACAGAGAAGAGAAACAAAATGATTCTCCTTTTCCTATTCCTATTTCCTCATTTTATTGTATTTTTATTAGTTCTGGCAGAGATGGGTAGTACTAACTTTAAATAAATTGTACCTCTCAGCGTAATTTTCTAGCAACATACTTTTACTTCTACTTGAGTCATATTTTTTTATCGAAGTAACAGTACTCTCACTTGAGTAAAAGTTTTGGTTTGGTTGGAGCAAGTTACGCTTTACGTTAACAATATGAAATGATTTGCACATTTGTGTTTTTTGCAGCGCTCCTTCATAATGTCATAACGTTCATAATGTTTTTTTTTCACAATTTGAAAATACCAGATTTTGTGCATTATTTTATGTTCTGTCCTTCAAATTACATTCACTTCAAATTATAAATCAGATGTTACGCCTCAACAGTTACTCTTTAAGTTACTCTTACTTGAGTAATTTCTTGGAACACTTCTTTCGACACTTCCGAGTACCGTATTTTCTGGAGTATAAGTCGCACCAGCCAAAAGATGCATAATAATGAAGAAAAAAACATATATTTCACATATAAATCGCATCTGAGTATAAGTCGCACCCCCGGACAAACTATGAAAAAAAGTGCGACTTATAGTCTGGAAAATACGGTAATATTATTTTGAAGTAACATTACTCTTGCTTAAGTACAATTTTCAGCTACTCTACCCATTTCTGATCAGGTTTAGGTTGTTTGCTGCATTAACGTGTTTGAAATAGTCATTCAAACGTTTTTGTTTTTTTTTTGTTTTATCTATAATATCTTGACAACCTTGAAGTGAAACCGGTAAAAAGTCTGGTGCAGTGGTTAAATTCACCGGTGCTTTTGAGTGTTGACCTGGACAGACCTCAGAGCTGTCAGACTGGGGCACTCTGCGTAACAAGAGCTTATGGGCAGAGAAAAAGACTGCAGTTACCCCTAATAATACACTGCTCTCTTTACATTTCAGTGAATGAGTCAGCGTCGGCCATTAACCGCTGCATGCACTCCACTCCAACGGTGAGGATTTCATTTCATGCACATGCTCTTTAGATGTTCTATTTACCAAAAAAATATATAACATCTTTGCACAAAGTTAGAGCGTTGACATCACTGCTAATTAGTTTCAAAAGTTTACCCACTACAAAAAGTGATTAAAGGTAGTGTATCTACGATTTATATTTCAAAGTTCCAAAGTTTGGAAGTTTCAAAGGGAAACATGTTCTGCAGTGTTGATTTATTCTTAATTACAAAAACATAGAGTGTCCGTCCACTGATCCGAAGGTTGGCGGTTCGAATCCCGCTCTCGACATTTCATTCATTTTCATTTATTTATTTATTTCGAGCACATGTATCAAGGACACTTTTCACATTTTTTTTTCTTGTTTAAGCTCGAAAAGGAGTGAAGGAGTGAAGAAGAAAACTTATTAAACGTCTTTGGGAGAGCGCTCAGATCCACTGACCCACAGGTTGGCGGTGCGGTTCCAGCTCCCACATATCAGTGCTGTCGTTGTGTCCTTGGGCAAGACACTTAACCCGCCTCGCCCCCGGCGTCTGCGTACACCGGTGTATGAATGTGTGTGCGAACGGGTGAGTGGTTCCTTGACGTAAAGCGCTCTGGGTGCGTTGAAGGTGGAAAAGCGCTGTATAAAAATGTGACCATTTACCAAGTCGTTGATGTTGTCATTTGGTGTTTTGGTTCTCAAGGCTGTTTTCCAATCAGAAAGCAGAACGCGCATCACGTGACTCTCTAATTATGTTTGGCAGATCCTGTGACTGGTGAGTTTAGTGCGTCGCTCATCGATTCTGCAGAAATCCACAATGTCTTTCCGTCCCTTGTGATATTTTTCCCGTTCTTTTTTCCTCGTAAGCAGCCATATTTGTTTCGATATGGACGGCTAATCCACCCGTCAATCATTCTCAAGTAAAGTATTGAAAAGAGTGTGTATTCTGGATCCCAGGCAACCAAAACCCCAAAATAGCTTAGATTCCTAAATCAAATCAACATATGCACCTGTCATCATGCATATGTCATATTGAAACCCCCGGCAGAGCTATGGTCCTCCACATACTGTTTGGCGGTGGAAGGTGTGTCAATACAAAGCGTTTGAGGTCAGACTGGTTCATTTAACCTCCCAGTTGGCCCGCGCCGTCCAAATCGATACAGGTGAGTAAAGAGAGCCGGAGGTGAAGTGGCCCATAGCACAAATCCATACACATCTCTATCTCTCAGTGGCAGCAGGACCATGGGTGACACATTACAAGAAGAAGACGCCCGAATAATGACGCTGTGTAACCAAAAACACAGAATCAATAGTGGATTTCAATTTAGCTGTTTGTCAGTCAATTATAAGGTGAAGTTACAGGTAAGACGTATTCCAACACAACAAGCAGTGGAGTTTTTTTATTTTTATTTTTTTTGTCTACATGTTTTTATTTTATGAACAAAAGGATACATGGCATTTTTTAACCTTACGACCCGGAATGTGATTATTTTTGAATAATCGTAAGTGGATGGAGATAGGGAGCCTCAAATGCAGTACAATACATGCAAAAATACAAAATACAACTCGGAGTAGCTTTTGACGAGGTTCCACCCTTACAACATGGATACAAGCTCATAAAAGTTCATTTTTCATCCTATATTCCCTTTAAACAAATAATGGTGCAGACCTCAACTGAGGCATTTAATCCTAACTCATAACGATGAAGATAAAGTGCCCGAACCAGGCTTGTTTAGATTTTTGTTTTGTTTTGGTGGTGAATTTTCTATAAATTGAAATTTAGATTGAACCTACATAATTGACATATTAATAAATTAAACATATTGTATATAACATGTTTCTTGCAATACAAAACTTAAAGGTCCTATATTACACAAAATTGACTCTTGTGAACTTTGAGCCATGTTAGAATATTGTTACCTCCTCAAAAATATACCTGGAGTTGTGTTTTGTTTCATTCACACATGTTTGAGTAACTCTTTATTATTAGTCTGTCTACATCTCCAAAGCTCAAAACGCTCTGTTCCACCTTGTGATGTCATGAAGCGGTAGTTTTCAAGTTAACAGCTTCTTTTACCTTTAGTTCAGTAGAGATCGGCAAGTCCAGGTGTGAAATGATCCATACGACTCTAGTGAAGGTGTGTGGAGTTTAAAAACACAGTGGAGCACTTCCTGTATTACCACATGACATCACGAGGTGGAACAGGGTGTTTTCCGTTTGAGAGATAAACGGTTTGAGTGTTAAATGTGTGAATGAAACAAAACACATCTCCAGGTCTGTTTGTGATGAGGAAACATTAGAACATAGATCAGAAAATAGTGTAACATGGGCCCGACTGTTTACAATAGTTGGTAAAGACTTGCACAAATACAAAGTTAGTGGTTAAATGCTGGGCACTGCCAATTCATACTCCCATTGTGCACTTGAGCAAAACATACATCCTACTAAATCTTTATTAGAGTATTGACTGTTTAGTTGGAGATTTTGGAGAGATATGTAACGGATTTACTGTTGTTCTTTAGTGTTTTGGTCTTATTCAATTTAACTATAGTTTCATCTTTTGAGGACTGGTGGCAAAATACGGCAATATTTGTTTTATTCCTTTTATCGAACAATTCTATAGCAGTCTGGAAACGGCCCTGTTTATGGAACGAGCTATATAAATAACGGTGACTGATTCCCGACTCCCCCTCCAATCTCTCGCGTTATGCTTATGTCATTCAAATGCATTGTTACATCTTTTTAGTGTTATGAACTGGCCTTCACAATGCCATAAAATCCATGTACTAAAAGAACAAAGTAGTGATTATATCCGCACAAACGCAGACCTTCTCTTGTCAGCCTTATATAACGACCGCCCTGTGTCACGATACGGGACAGTAAAACCAGCAAATGACCCCTTTCTATGCATTCCATTCATCACTGGGGGCATAAATTACTCCTTAACGTCTATGTCCCAACACTTAATCAATGCAAGAAGATACAGGGACGGACTGGGGACAACATTTTACTACTGATTTCCCTGCGCTCGCATTTTCAGACCTGGCTAGCAATGCACGCGGAGGTAGTCTATCTCAGGTGAAGTGTCATTAAGGTTGGTAGCCATTTTTCATAATCCACTCCAGTTTGCGGGATCAATAGTTGTGTGTGCGTAGGCGGCCGGCGTGTGCGTGCCAAGAGGATAGAGGGCCGTTAGTGGCTCTCTAATGCAATTTAATGCAAGCTGACCACAGTAATGACCGGGAGAAATGGAAGCCCAATGTTCCTAAGAAGCACGAGGGCTATTTTATCAATCCACTTTGAATTAAAAGAGGGAAGGACTTTTGATTTAGCTCGGCCGTTTCAGCAGCAAATTCAAAGCTATTATCGTGTTTTATAAGACAAATCGCTTCCACTGAAGTTAATGGAAGAGTTTATATGTTTATGCTGGTTTTATTGATCTGAGGAATGTTGCCAGGTAATGTTTATGATATGGTAAAAGTTACTGCCATGGAAGCTATGTTCTGCAGTTAAGAAGTTTTGGAATGGGAAGATGGTCCATAATGGACTTTGTATTGTCATTGCTGGTTGGATGTTTGGTTTGTTTGTCTTTTTACGATTAGCAAAGCATTAAAAAATAAATAAATTGTACATTTTTACGAGGATCTAGAACCATCTACCTCCACCAAAGTCAGTTATCAATGGGCTTTGTGCACAGGAGCATGCTAGCTAGCTCACTGTGTCTCAAAGCTAATGCTAACTTTTATTAAAAGCATAAAATATAAAATAAACAACTCATTAAAATGAAAACTGAGTAATGTAAAGACTGTTCGATTGTTTTTATTTGAGGATTATTTCAGTTTGTGGTGTTATTTTACTATTTTTATGCCTCAAAATTAGCATTAGCATTAGCACGGAGACACAAACACCTGTCTTTCTAAACACAAAAGTTTTCACCTCATTTGTTTAGTGTTTAACATGTTGTCATGTTGTTACTGTCCACTGTCTTATCTTATTTTTTTTATTTTTAGTGTGTATCTCTATGACAAAAACCTCATAGAGATACAATTGGACAGGAAGTAGTGACGCTAACAGTGAGGTTGCCAGTACAGACAACCCTTTTTAAATTTGGGATGCTAATTTGTTCTAAATATGTAGAACCCAATTATGCTGACTCCATCCACAAGACGTCAATACTGGAAAATGTCATTGTTTCAGTCATTAGTTTGATGTTTTATTTATACATACAATTCTTGCTAATAGGATACACCTCTTACCCATGATTTTGCCATTTGAATCCTTAAGTCCCACGTTTAATGGTATATTTTCTACCAACACAGAACCAGGTTAATGCCTTGGCAAAGGTCTGTGCTCACTGGCTTCCTGTACTTCATTTATAAAGCAGGTCGTTAAAGAGCCTTAGAAATCAAGACGTTTATGAAAAAATTCAAATTGATGTTTACCGTTCGGTGAGGACAAAAGTTGGATGATGTTTTCTGGTGGAGGGTCTGTCATCTGCTTGTCTCCATGGAGATGTTATTGTGTTGCCTTGGCATTAAACTTGTATCTTGTATTGATTCAGTGCAAATGTGTTTTTGCTAAAAAATACCCTGAAAAAAATGCATTCTTATTGTGAGTGGGGTCGCCTCTCCACAGATTTTACCTGTAACTTGGTTTGACCAGATTTTATGTAACCTTCACCTATATGTTTCCATGTGTTTAATGCCATACTGTGAAACATTACTGGCAAAAACAATCACACCTCCAAGGAAACAAGCAAGTAATGGACCCTCCACTAGGAAAAAAGTTCCATACAGTTGAAACCAGATGTTTACATAACTATATAAAAAGAGACATGCAAATGCAAATTGCAAATGCACACAGACCTTAACTTTTGGAGACATGTCCTGCGGCCTGACGAAACTAAAATGTAACAGTTTGGCCATAATGAGCATCATTACGTTTGGAGGAAAGAGGGGGAAGTTTGCAAACCTCAGAACACCATCCCAACTGTGAAATACGGGGGTGGCAGCATCATGTTGTGGGGTTGTTTTGCTGCTGCAGGGACTGGTGCACTTCACAAAATAGATGGCATCATGAGGAAAGAACATTATGTGGAAATACTGAAGCAACATCTCAAGACATCAGCCAGGAGGTTAAAGCTTGGGCGCAAATGGGTCATCCAAATGGACAATGACCCGAAGCATATGGCCAAACTGGTTACAAAGTGGCTTAAGGATAACAAAGTCAGTGTTTTGGAGTGGCCATCACAAAGCCCTGATCTCAATCCTGTTGAAAATGTGTGGGCCGACCTGAAAAGGCAGGTGCAAGTAAGGCGGCCTACAAACTTGGCTCAGTTACACCAGTTCTGTCTGGAGGAATGGGCCAAAATTCCTGATAACTATTGTGAGAATCTTGTGGAAGAATATATCCAAAAAATTTGACCCAAGTCATAAAGACGATGGTACCAAAAACTAATGAAATGTATGTAAACTTCTGACAATCCTTCTCTCATTATTCTGGCATTTAGCAAATAGAAATATTTTTTTTAATCCTAATTGATCTAAAACAAGAAACGTTTAGTCTGATGTCACGTCAAACAGTGAGAAAAAAAAAAAAAAAGCGTATGTGTCTTTTTATATAGTGTATGTAAACTTCTGGTTAACTGTAGTGCACTTTTAAGTCCACTGAAATTTGGGTTTGAAAACAAAAGCAATTAAAACAGTCTGACATTCAAATGCCAAATGCATATGAACAGATAGAAACTATATCTGTCTGACAGTGAAAATCCATTATGTCTGCCCTTATCTCCATTGTAAACCCCAGGGATCCCACTATACCATGCTCTCTCGTCATCCCCGCTGTGATAATCTTTGAACAATGCTTTCCTCCAATCCCCGCGCCAGTGCGAAGAGGTATTTCTGTCCGGACCTGCGAGATGGACCAACTGACCTTGAACTAACCAACATGGCCGTCTAAAAATAAACTTGTTCCAGAGAGTCCAGGGAGTCTGAGGCCGGCGACATAAATCTTCTCTCTCCAGGGGAAATACTTCTTCTCTACCTAGTGGTGACCTTAAGCACATTGTAGAGAAGTGTGATACTGCGCATAGCTCCCATTTCCCAGTGGTCACCGAACACACCACACACTCCAGGTTCAGGTGTAGTTTATCTATGTGTTGTAAATTCTGAAAGATTAATGCTATAGTTGGTTAGGTTATTGTTTTATGCATTTAATATATAGGCAAGGCATGTTTTAGTACAAAAAACACATTGTAGAGGAGTGTGATACCGCGCACAGCTCCCATTTCCCAACGGTCACCGAACACACCGCACACTCCAGGCTTCGGTATAGTCTATGTGTTGTAAATAATAAATAAACATAAATAATGTTACAGTTGGTTAAGTAAAGTTTATGGTTTTATGCATTTAATATACAGGCATGTTTTAATACAAAAAGCTCATATTTCCAAGTAGTCACCAAACACACCGCACACTCCAGGCTTCGGTGTAGTATTTGTGCTGTTCTAAAAGAATAATGTTGCTTAGGTTAAGTTTATTGTTTTGTGTGTTTAATATATAGGAGTGTTCTAATACAAAAAAAACCCCCCAAAAAAACACATTGTAGAGGAGCGCGATGCTAAGCCCAGCTCCCATTTCCCAGTGGTCACCGAACACACCGCACACTCCAGTCTTCGGTATAGTCTTTGGCTGTGTCCGAATGAAAAAGTAGTGCACTCAAAATTTCCCATAATGCACATTGAAAAGTAGTGAGCCTCAGTGGTGACTAGACTGGTCAATATGGACCACAATGCATTGCAAGAGCTGGAAAAACAACAGCGCGGGATCAGGTCTTTAACTGGACACAGCACGACTGAATGAAGCAGATAGAAGCGCTGGTTTATCGCACTGTTGATCCTGATTATGAATTAAACGCTCTTAAATAACCTGTTGCTGTGTAAAGTTGCTAGCGTCAGCCGCTTCCCTTAGCTTGAGATGATAAAAAAATCCATAATCCAATCCGTTTACGTGAGATCCAATTTGACAAAAACGGGTATGTTTTCCATAAATACTCGTGTGTCGGTCGAGGCTGATCATTATTTTTTTGCAGAAATCAAGTTTTTTCACCGAGACGCCAGAGTCACATGACCCAAATGTAGTGAGCTGCCTGTCTGAATCTCTCAGTGAATGAGGCTCTATAGAGTCCACTAAAGAGGGCGGGGCTATGTAGTGACTGAGGGGTTGGGGACTAGGGGGGACATTTGGACACAGCCTGTGTGTTGGAAATGGTAACAGATTAATGCTGTAGTTGGTTAGGGATAAGTAAAGTGTAGGGGTGGGTGATTTTGACATCCTTAAAATAAATAAATAACTATTTTGGTCTCACCATTTTTTTTATTTCATTTCATATTTTTGCCGTCATCGTAGCACTGCTTTTTGGAACTACAACTTCTCAAGAAATGTGACTCACCAGCACTTAACCCATTTTTGATCCAATCCAAATGTAAAAACATGGGGAAAAAATCTCATGACATCACCCCGGCTCATCACAGTGGAGATGTCATTTCTTTGCCTGGAATGTTCCACAGTATGGCATTTGGCGTATCTATCGTGGAGACAAGCGCGTGACGCCACCAAGCCACGTTACAGGTCAGATCTGCGGACCTGTAACAGAATGCATGTTTTTCGAGGTATTTTTGATCATTAAAAACTCATGTAATTCAATAAATGTAAAATCCAGATCATAACAGATGTCATACTGTGGAACATTTCAGGCAAAGAAATAACATCTCCATGGAGACGAGAAGGTGACAGACCTTATAGTGCACCTTGAATGAAAGAAAACAAAAAAAAGTGGTTTGTTGAATTGGCAAATTGGCTTCCTCTCGTCTGAGTACCGTGTCGTTTGGTTAAATATCGCCATTTTTGTTTCAATGGAAGCCAAACATTTAATATTAATTTTGTGACTTTTTCAATTAAACCATACCCTTATATTATAATACATTCACCCGCCCGAAAAGTTCCACAGTGCACCTTTAATGTAGCCATCTAAAAGCACCAACTGCCGTGCTGCATTAAGTTGCATTGCATTGTCTCCAGATCCAGTTAACACATGTTCCGGCGCTTGTTAGACTTCTCTGTTCCCGCCCGAGTCCAGTCGCACATATAAGCCCTTCTTCCCCTCGCAGGAACCGTAGCCTCCCCTGTGGTTTGTTTGGCCGCTCTAATGGTAAAGAACCGGCTTGTTCCAGCGCCATTCACCGCTCCGCAGCCCAAAGACGGCCCCCCTGACCACACATACCCGCCGCATGTCCTCATTTGTCCAGATGGCGTCTATCTCGGCAGCTGCGCCGACACATTTCCATTTTCAAACTATTACAGCGGGAGTGAAGCAGAGTTCAATGGGTTAGTGCCGCTATAAGCTCCCATACCTGAACGCCACCATTTTAAAATATTCATCTAAATATAGCCAGAAGCATTTGTCAGTCAGTCTGTGTGCTAACTGTGCATTTAGAGGTTAGGGAGAAAAATGTACCTGCGTTGAAAATGCAAAACAACAATTTGGTTTGGACTTTTTTTAAATGTAAAAAAAAATAAATAATAAAATAAATAAATA
>KN472537.1:372-11897 GCA_000787095.1 Periophthalmodon schlosseri
TCATGGCCTCCCCGAACTCCTCCCAACCCCGAGTTTTTGCCTCTGCGACCGTACAAGCCCTGGCATGCTTGGCTGGCTGGTACTCGTCAGATGCCTCAGGAGTCCCACAAGCCAACAAGTATCAATCGGACTCCTTCTTCAGCCTGATGGTGTCCCTTACTTCCGGTATCCACCACCGGGTTCTGGAGTTGCCACCGTGACAGGCACCGCAGACCTTACGACCACAGCTATGAGCAGCCGCATCGACAATAGAGGCAGAGAACATGGCCCACTCAGAATCCATGTCCCCAGCCTCCCCCGGGATCCAGGAATAGCTCTCCCAGAGATGCTAGTTGAAGACCTCACTGACAGAGGGCTCCACCAGACATTCCCAACAGACCCTCATGATACGCTTGGGTCTTCCAGGTCCGGCTTCCTCCTCCGCCAGCAGATCCAACTCACCACCAAGTGGTGATCGGTTGACAGCTCTGCCCCTCTCTTCACTCGAGTGTCCAAGACATGCGGTGCGAGGTCCGACAAAATGTCCTGGTTGGAAGATTAGTGCTTTCGCCAGCACCAGGCCACAGGGGACGAAGGCAGGTACTGTTTTAGACTACAGGTACTTACATCGACTAAAACATTTTCTCATAAACAAAATAAAATGTTTCAGTTATGACTAAAATTACATACATTTTTGTTGACTAAAAGTTGATATTCCCGTCGTAACAGAACATCGCTCGGGTTCAGATCAGGGAGGCCGTTCTTCCCGATCACCCCCCTCACTGTCCAGGTGTCACTGTCATGGGCGTTGAAGTCCCCCAGTAGAACAACGGAGTCCCCGGTCAGTACACTGTTTAATACCCCTCCCAGGGACTTCAAGAAGGCCGGGTGCTCTGCACTGCTGTTTGACCCATAGGCTGACACAACAGTGAGAAACCTGTCCCCAACCCGAAGTCGCAGGGACATGACCCTCTTGTTCACCGGGGTACAATGTTTTATGAATTGCTTAATAACTAAATAAACATTCTGTAAAAAGTAACTGTCTTCTTATAAACTTTATGAAGACCTTAAATGATGTTAATTTACTGTGAACTTCTGTTAATTTATTACAGGCATATAAACACAATTCGTAGCATGTCTGAATTTAAATTAAATTACTAGATGCCCCTGAATGTCTTTTAGCTACCTGTTTGCACCTCTTCTTTGACCTGCAGTAGACTGGGACAAGAGTGGTCTGACACATTTTGGGGCAAGACAGTTTCAGTTTGGTTGTTTCGCACCCCCTCACCTCTCTTTGCATGTAAATGTAGTGACTGTAACAAGCAGCAGATTTTCCCTTAACTGTTTTAATATAGTCTCTGATGCATCACACGTTTATTATCACTGTAAAACAAGCTGCGGTGAGTGTGGACAGCACAGAACATGTGCTCCTCATTAGAGCTGTGTCAGGTCCACTGCCCTAATACCACACTGTCTGCTGCTCCGTTTGTTTGTTTGTTTGTTTGTGGTGGGATTCCCTGAGCAGCAGCGGCAGGAGCAGGAGGAGGCAGGGGAAAAGTGCAGGAGCTCAGAGGCAGGTAATGAGGGCATGTCTGACAGGTGAACACAGCTCATATCTCTCTGCTGTGGACACTGAAGTAAAGGAAAGTAGGAATCATGGAAGTAATTGTCACTAATCAACTATTCAAATAATTACTGACTCTTTATTGGTTGTTATATGAACTATACACATGCAAAATGATATGCCAAAAGACATTTTATAACAGTGACAGCACCGTTATTATAGCAAAAAAAAAAAAAAAAAATCTTTTTACCTTTATCTTGTTAACATGTATTTGAAGATCTCAATGTAGAGACTAATGACTAATGACTTGACTAATCAACTAATTAAAAAAAATGTATTCAGTTACAGAATACTGAGTGTATTCTGTTACATGGTCCATCAGAGTACTGTATTTCATATACTTTGGCATTGAGTTTGAGTTGACTTTGGCATTATATTTTTGTAACATGACAGGAATAAGAATGTTTGTTATTTATTACTAATTGTGGGAAGGAAACTTGTACATACACGACAAAAGCGCAGTTTTCTTTTTTTCTTTTTTTTACTTATGTGACGGAGTTTGAAGCCTACGTACAGTCGTGCATAAGCCTCTTCTCCATTGGCACGTTTTGCTATGGGCCTTGGGTCAGTTTGGGTCCAGAGACAAGGCTCTGCTACGTGACACACTGACATTACCCAAACACAACTCATGTTTCTTAACAAATACAATTTTAGTTAAGTAAAATGCTGATGCTAACGTGCACTAGCTTTGTTTTGCTTTTGCTGTTTTGCTTAAACATACAAGTGTTCATCACTGGAAATACAGCGGTTTATCACAAAATTGGTGAGAAATTATAATTTTATGTCTATATCTGCTTTTTGCTGTCTTGTTTTCGTCTGCGTTCTCTCTTGTCCAATGTTTCACTCTACTTATTAACTCCTCCTTATAGCTAATGTGATCAGAGCCGATGTGACCCAGACCTCTCCTGGAGCTAGTACCCCTCAAGTCCGCTTTGGACCCCTCAAATGGACTAGTACAGTCACTTTAGACAGTGGAAACACTTTTGGACCTCACTGATCTGCTCCAAAAAAAACTAATGGAAACAGGAAAGTAACTGTTTCCTAAATATCAACAAATGAAATAGTAACTGTAACTTCATACATTTACTCATTTAACTCTCCAGCTGAAATATTACATAATGTATCTTTAAGACATTTACAGGCATGTTTTAGTCTGATGGATTGCAATGACATGATTTGATTAGCATTATCAGTTAAATCCCAAAAAACTATAGAGAGATATATTTTTTGTCAACATGGAGCCATTAAAGAAAGTTTAAAATATGTGTTTAAAAGAAGTTAGTGTAAATTAATCTTGTACCTTGTTTCTTATCATACCTCTCCTGTCTCTTCATACTTCCTTTATCAGTTCTAGCATCTGTGGCCCAACACGGCTCCTGTCAGGTCCTGTGTCCGATAGCAGCGCCCCCCACTCCCCTTCTAGCAGCCCCCGCTCCCCCTCTCCGTCCGGAATAATGGTCCTCCTCCAGCAGACCGTTAATTACTGCGATTCGGAGATACGGGCGGACACTGCGGCTCTGTAATCGAGGAGCTGTGCGGAGCCACCCCTGCCATTATACCGACTGGACCTATTTCCTCTCGTAAGCGCAGGCTAATTGGAATAAAACGCTTGCTACATTAGCCTCATAATGGGAGGCAATAATCTCTCGAAAATGTTCTTCCTTCTTAGCTTCAAATTAATTAAATACTTTTCATTAGAATCATTGCCGGAGTTAAAAAGCGTGGATTTTTTTTTCTTTTCTTGTTAGCAATTTTTGCACCAAATGAATGATTTTAGCCTGATAACCTCTTTGCTCTGCGTTGAGTGGTTGTGCAAAAAGAGCCAATTAATGATGTCAGAAGGACTGGGATTGGTGAGGGGAGTGTTTGTGAAAAGCGGAGCCAGAGGAGCAGGTCTGGAGGTATGAGTCTGCCCAGTCTGGACTCACCTGTCAGCTCATTATGGAGGGTCTATAACAGAGGAGGAAACAACAGAGAGGACGTAGACTTGCACTAACATTGAGTCAAAAAGAACAGAGCGTCGGCCCCTAAGGAGTCTGTGTATGGTCTGTAAGGGTTTTCGAAAAGAGTTTGAAATTCAGAACTACGCTTTATTACTAAGTGCAAAATAATGTATGTTAACTTTGTTTATTTGAATTTTGAAGGTGTTAATAATGTTCTTATAAAAATCATTTCTATTTCTTCCATCTCGGCGAGCCAAGATTAAGGTTCGTATGTGTAGAACTCTGACTTGAGTTCTATCGATTATCAGGAATAACTCCATCATCATTCAGAAAGAGGAGGGACTCTCAGCGAATCACAACACCCAAGTGTTGTATTTTTTTGCTAAATAAATGTCATATCTACAGTTTGTAACGCTTGGCACCTTGTTAGCAGGTTAACAGAATGCTTTTGTCGGAAATTCTAAGCTTTCAGCTCCAGACTGAGAGCTGTGCAGAATCGAACGGATCAGCTGGTGCTTATACAAGATGGATTCGTGTGAGTCCTTTTGTACAACATGACAATTCACCTTGTAAAGCAAGGTCCAAGACTACATACTTTTTCTATACTCACTATACTGTACTTTCTCTGCCAGTGGCCATGACACGCATGAAATGATTAGCCTGAGCCTAGACCTAAATTCATACAGGTACATACAAAAAGGTACGGCTTACAAGTAAAAAAGGGGGGAAAAAAACAACACACTGATAAACAGTGTAAACGTCTGCTGAATCAGCAATCAACGCACCGAACTCTTGTTTAGTTATACAGAAGTTATATATTTTATTCTGAATGATTCGAGAATTTTCGAGAGATGTCTTCCGCATATGAGAGACGTGTTCTGCAAACTAGCAGCTGTGGTTGGACTGGATTTGAACAGAATGAAAAAGGGACTCGCTGGTCAAGCAAGCAATATTCACCCTATTGGCCCCAATGTGGTCCAGTTGTAAAGCGTAATGTAAGTGTTTTGGTGTTGTGAGAAGTCTGGTACTGCCTCTTTCTCTTCCAGCACTCCAAAATGGTTTGGCATAACACACTCTGTTTACGTTGATTCTTGCTGAACCATTTTATGTAATTAGCAGTTGATTTGTTCTCCTTTCCCTCTAACCCCGGTGAGTAAACCCCTCCCCAAGTGTCCCTGCTCCTTGTGGCATTTCCTTTCTCTGCTGTGACTGACAAAGTGCAGAGAGCCGTGGAAACTATGCAGAAAGGCGTGGATTCCTCTCCTGTGTGGGCCTGAGTGACACTGTTTTTGGTTTGGGCTCTGGCCGCTGGAGCTGCTGCGGGGCCTGCTGAGCGGACCCCAGTGACTCAGTGGCCCCTGGATTCCTCCTCCTTCAGGTGGGCTCCCGGGGGTTCCTGTGATGCTGGTTGTCAGAGTGCTGTTGAGTGACTGACAGGCGTGAGACTCTAAGGTCTGCACTTAGCTCAAACACCAGGTTGACATCCAAGACTGCAGGCTCTAAATGGCCCTCTCCACACAGCTGTCAGGAGTCACACGTTAGCAAAGAATCTACCGCTACAGAGGCTACAGGAGGTCAGTGAGAAGATGAGTGGAGTCATCATTCTGAACTTTTTTTTTTCCCCTTTTGGTTTGTTCCACTTAAAGGAGACATTTTGCAAAATTGACTTTTAAGAGCTCGTAACCATGTTATAACTATATAACCATGTTATAATTTCTCGTTTTCTCGTTTATCCACTTGAAGCTGTATTCACCATGATTCATTCATGTTTGGTATCTTGAATACAGGAGAATAAAGATTACTCAATTACTAAAAAAATTACTTATTTTCGCCTACACACCCACTGCTCTGTACTTAGTCCATGCTTTGATTTTTTCTTTACTGGTGATACACGTCAAACGGCGCAGTTCTACTGTGAAATCTAACTATCTACAGGAGGTCTACAGCATGGTCCTGCAGAGCAGAGCTTTGTTGTGATCAAGTTCACTGTGATGCACCGTAAAGTGGCAGGCAGATATCAGAGCTGCAGTTTTTAGCAAGAAGTCCACAGACTTGTTTCTTTTGAGTTGTTTTAGATCAATCTTGCGATTTATAATGTCCAAAATATAAAATAATGATCCACAGGTGTCATAGATAAGGCCTATAACTATAGCAGACAAAAGCATAATATGCCTTATTTCTAGCTCCAATACCTGGTATTTCATCATGATCAAACTATGGCAGAGCGAGGTAGTCGAGTTTGCTCTATTTGCCAAGGCCCCAACGTGTTTATAGCTTTCTTAAACTTTCACCCTTTCTCTTCACATACATGGATTTGTGTTCAAGTCTTGCATAACTTGCTTTCTACCATGGTATAATGTTGTTCCTTCATCAAAAACAGGCCTGAAGAGGTTTAAGATGTCATCCATGCGTCCATGTAATTTAGTGATTTCTCTTGGGCCCTATTCGAACCCTCTTTATGGTTCGCTGTAAGATGTAAGCTCAGCCCACAAGCTTATGTCATCCATGCTCCCACATGACAATTCTCCATAAATACACAAAAACATGACACAAAACTGTACACAACTTCACAAATCTGACAATTCTCATAAATACACAAAAACATGACACAAAACTGTACACAACTTCACAAATCTGATGCGATGTGCAGTTGTTTCATTAGCGGGTGCACGCTGATTGTGTTGTGATAGTGCTCTGAAGGGGGAGTGTTTTAACATGGAGAGCAAAGAGAGGGGAGATTCGTCAAAATGAAATCAAAATGAAATTGAAACTTATAAAACAATTTTCATATTGAGTGCACAAGTTTTACATCCTTACTCTCACATACGTACATGGATATTCCTCATTTGAGAGCTCAGAACCTCCAGTATTCATTCAGTATTCAGTGGTCTGAAAAGTCACTGATGTGTAGTTGTTTTAGATTCTTTCATTGTGTTGGAGTGAGCCGCTTTCTCTTATGTCTCCTGTGACACTGTGATGACTGTAATGTGTTTTGGGAAGTGCATTGCCTAAGGACAGAGCAGTTAGCCTGAGGTCTGAGGAGGATTCAAACCAACACATCTCCTACTGTACATCTTACTGTATGATCCAACACTACAGTGTGTGTATGTGGTGCATTGTTAAGCACTGCTCCCTAAAGTCAGGCCTAAAATGACTGGAAATATAAAGATAAAATATGGTTAATCAACCCCTCCAAAACTGAACTTGTATTCAATCATTGGTTCTGACCAGGTAAAATTCACGACTATTCTATTCATGCAAGTACACAGTCAGAACCACACACTTTGAAATTGGGGAGACAAGATATGGTTGCAGACCCACACATCTTTGGAAAGTTTTGTCAGAGGATGTGAACAGGTAGATTAATCCATCAGAGAGACGCATGGTCAGTTTGGGTCAAAACAAACTTGACGGCTTGAATGTCAAGAAGAGGAAAAAATAACTAAGAAAAAGCACAGATTTGTGACTAGTCAGTGACATCAGAAAACCTATATATATCTGACGCACCCATTTAATTTTACTTTCTGCATTTCTCACATCAGCAGTAGGTCAAAGTTGGATTACAGCTTTTTTGCCTGTTGTCGCTTGGAGCCTCACATATTGGAGCTGCGCTCTGCGTCCTCTGGAAGCGGTAAATTTTGTTGGAAAAACACTTTTGTCTTCTACTATTCCCTACAGTGAGTATATTTTGGTACCATTGCTATCTTTGAATAACCTTGCCGTACGCTGTGTGTTCGACAGCTATTAGCAAGTTAGCCTTGCATATCTTGGGCAGTGTATACATCTAGCTTTAGTACTCGGTTGAATTAAGATGGTACATTTATCTATTCAGAGTTGAACTTGTACTTGAACTGATGTCTCATGAGTGCTTTTACTCCAGCAAGACCGCAGCTTATTGCTATTTAGCCGTGTTAGTGGCCAATTCTAAACCGGTGTTTGTGAGTGCTTCCCACTCCTCTGACAACGTGTTTTTTACAGACCTTATACCTGTTGCTACTAGCTTGTGGGGCTCTGTTGGTGAAAGTATCATGTGCGTGTTTTCCCGTGCCGGTGCTACCATCATTCTGGATGATTGATTGCTGTGTTTACAGTATTAATTGGTGACTTGTGAGACCTGCTCGCTCTTGTGTCACGCTGTCACTAGTTTGGACCTAAGGCTGTACTTAGACTAGTGGTTTGTGAGTGCTCCTCGCTCCAGACCCACAGCTGTAGATTGTTCCCAGTGCATTGAATTGCTGCCGCTGTTAGTAGTGTGTTACTACTGCCTTGACTAATAACTTAGCACGACATGATATTGACATCTTTGATGCATGGTTGCAACAGCTCCTTGGCCCCTCTAACCCCAGAAAATGGCCATGTGTCTTGGCAATGGACACCTGAAACAAGCAGTCACCGAAGATACCTGTTTTAATTGCATCTCCATGCCACAGGCTAGACTGAGAGGTCTGCTAGACTGGCAATGGTTGAGAGTGCTATCCTTAAGATGACCCTAGCCCTAAAGAGCCTAAACGCCACAAGCATCCAAACATAGAGGCGCCTGCAGCCAAGAGAAGTCGTCACAAGCAGGCATTATCTGCTAAGGTGAACACTTTGGCCTCTGAATTTGCTCAGATCAAGTCCTTGCTCCTTAATCTGCAGCCTGGCCTTTCCCCCTCTGTGCCTGGTCCCACCCCTCATGATTCCTTGTTGTTATCTGGATGGTCAGGATAAAGGCTGCCACTCCTCTAATCCATCTGTCATGAGGTCCCACTCCTCAGACCTGGAGCCCATGTGGACAGAACCGAGCTATCCTCTGTTCACCTGGTTATTCAGCTGGCCTTATCAAAACTTGGGATTGACACACCCATAAACGCTGCTCCTACAAGTGCTTTTTTTAGAGTCTCCCAGAAGTCTGGGTTCAGCATTCCAGCTTCTTTGTCGTACATTGCAAAGCTCCAATGATGCTGGGCGGATCCCAAATCACTTACTCATTTCACACTGGACTGCAAAACCTTGAGTGCTCTGCAGGACGCAACAATGCACTGATTGGATCGAAGGCTTTCTGTTGAAGGCACTATTGCGGGCCTGGTTGTAGCGCCAGGTGATGCTGCCTGGCCGGAGGCGTGTTGCCTATGTCCTCGGTAATGAGGTCAACTGTGAATCTGCACTAAGAGCTATGACATAGCACCCGAGATCGGGGCATGGGTGTATGAGTATGTTACCACCATTTCAGCCCACCCTTCACCATTTCAGCCCACCCTTCACCATTTCAGCCCACCCTTCACCATTTCAGCCCATCACTTCTTGGTTGATGGTCAGTCAGTGGGGTCACATTTCTTGGTCTCTCGGTTTTTAAAAGGTGCCCTCCGTCTGCAGCCTCCAAGGCTTACTCAAGTGCCTGCATGGAATTGTCCATTAGTCCTGGTAGGATTATGTTTCCCTTCATTTTAACCATTGGATGGGGCACAATTAGATCACCATTTTACCAGCTGTTCGTATGTTGAGGACTTACACTGACATGATTGCTAGTCTTTGCAGGACAGATGCCCTGTTCGTATGTTATGGGGGTCACAAAGAGGCTGTGCTGTCTCTAAACAGCAGCTCTCACATTGGGTTGTAGATGTCATTCCACAGGTATATGAATCCAGGGGTCATCATCTGCCGCATTTCATCCAGTGGCACCAGTTATCTTGTCTGCTTCTACCATTTGCAATTGATCTTGGTAAGTGCATACTCCTTGTGACTTTGTTGGTATTAAGTTATCCAGGTGCAAAGCACCGCCCTTTGGCAGTCAGGAGGAATGAAGAACGAGAACAAAAGTTATGCATATAACTAAGGTTCTATGAATTTCAGATGAGCGCCACAGTTACCGGTCACTCGGAGCTATTGTAAGTGCATTTCAAAAGAAAATTTTGAGCTTTCTCACAAGACATGGCCTGTTCATATACTGGGATTGAGTAAAATGCCCTCTATCTGCAGGTTAAGGCACTGGCAGCCCAGGTTCAGTTGTGATGGTATATTATTAAGAGCATAACGTAAGAGCATAGGCTACATACAGTTCTTTTAGTATTAGGATCTGAAATAAAATACCTGAAATACCTTAACCTCTACAACTTTTTGAAAACCCCAATAACAAAGTCTGGTGCGTGTTAGACCAACACATAGAAGAACATGTTCCAAAAGTGACAGGTTATCTAAAGAGCTCTCCACTTTGAAGAGCTGTGACAAACGATGTGTCAGAGGAGACTAATGCATGACAGCTCCAGTCACAACACATCTGTGACTCATGTACACGTCAGGCCACATCAACACACTGACACTGCACGTTCACCGCCGCCGTCACAAATAGATCCAAGAATTAGGCCTGCACCATTTTCTGACAAGTATGTGATTAGATTTGCTATTATGCTTCAGTTTTCAGTATTAATAGTGCATGTTTTAAACACGTCGAGGAGCATTAAGATTTGAGAAAAGACTGAAATCTGACCTGCTAAACTAATACTCACATTTTAGGTCATTGTGTAAAGGATTAAACTGCAGAGTTAGCAAGTATTCTGTGGTTTACAGAGGACATAACATTACGTATGTAATGCAAGTGTAGTAGTCATACTAGCAGTAGTACTAGTACTACTAGTAGTAGTAGTAGTCAATAACAAGATGAGCTTGTGATATCAAATAAGCAGTCCATCAGTTCGTACACCCTGTACAGTTTTTAAAATGATGTTTTTACTTTTTTGTCATCCACCATACAAAATAAGTATTTGAAAAAAACATAAAAAATATGTCATATGCACTTTAATTGAATAGACTCACAACATTCAACACTCACTTACCTGTCAGAAAGTGTTCCCCGGGGGTGTATCAGGAAATGCATTCTTCCCGATGTGTACCAAAAACCACGCCCTGTATTCAGGGTGGCCAGTGACCGCAGGCTGATCCCAAATTGCACAGTGACTGGTACTTCTCTCACTTGTAGCTGGGCCTGGAATATTGGATTGATATATGGTTGTCACTTATTGTCCTTTTTAACAAACATAGACCATGCAGTGTAATATCGTCTATTAAAAGGGCCTGTATCCCATTTTGTCCATGTATTTGAACAAAAGTTTGTCTTGCCCCAGTACAGATATAAGCAGCTCTTGAGTTCAAATTACGTCTGCTGTGTACTGTCTGCATCTAATTATGAAGCACTTTATTGTGTGATAATCAGGAAGTGCGTGTTAGCATGCTAGTTGTTGTTAGCTATACCATCACGGCAAAACTCGGCTCTGCTCTCCAAAAATTGCGAAAAGCTCTTTTAAACTCATCACCGTGAATAATTAGGAAGTTCCTTTATTGCTCAAAAATATTCCTCCATCATAAAAGTTACATAGTGCATAGTATAGTTTGATAGATTGACGCAAATTTACTCAGAGTGCTAATAAGAGACTAGCTCCTTTATTAGTAGCTTTGTCAGGTGAGATGGATGACTCTGGGGCCACACTAAGTCACTAATGGTTCTTCTCTCAGTGTTTTTTTCTTGTATTTATCCAATTACTTTATTTCCTGACTCATTTTACAATCCTGCAGTACCAATCTGACAGTGTCTGCTAATTCCATCACCAAACTATCAAAGAATTTCAGCTCGCAACTAAGTCACATGGGAATTTAAAGGTGCTGTACCTGATTTTTACTGAACTTAACTTAAAAACATGAGAAACTTCATTTTAAACGGTTTGCAGTGGTCCAAAGTTATTCCTCACCTTGCTAACGCATTCCTAGCATCCTAATTATTTACTGCGATCACACTTTTCTCAACTTTCAGAGACCACAGCAGAGCTTTGCTGTCACAGCAATCCTAACAACTAGCATGCTAACTGTGCATTTTCAGATGCTCAGACAATAAAACACTTTACAATTAGACTCAGACAGCAAACGACGGTCTCATCTTGACCCTTGCCTTAGGGTCACCAACCTTTTTGAAACTGAGAAAGGCAAGGGTCACCAACCTTTTTGAAACT
>KN472539.1:10480-27512 GCA_000787095.1 Periophthalmodon schlosseri
TCCCAGTGGGACATGCCCGGAACACCTCCCTAGGGAGGCGTCCAGGGGGCATTCGGAACAGATGCCCGAGCCACCTCAGCTGGCTCCTCTCGACGTGAAGGAGTAGCGGCTCTATTCCAATTCTATTCTATTCTATTCTATTCTATGGCCTTGGATTTGGAGGAGCTGATTCTCATCCCAGCCGCTTCACACTCGGCTGCAATGAAAAATTACTCAAGATTGTTAAAAATCTTGCATGCAATGATGTTCAATGTTTTTGTCAAATAAATAGACTAACATGTCATATGCTCAGGTGAAATGATCTCATCTCTGGGCTGTGTTTGTACAGGAGGGAGCAGGAGATCAACAACACCAGCTCCAGATTGCAAGCTGAGGAGGCCCTGAACTACGACCTGCAGAGGAAGAGCCAGGAACAGCAGGTAACCACACATCACAATCATGACAAAACGGTGATATCACTGTGACATCACAATGACATCACAATGGCATTACAATGGCATCACAATGCATCACAGTGACATCATAATGACATTGTGACATCACAGTGACACCATGATATCATGCTGACGTCATAGTAACATCATGACATCACAGTGACATCACAATGTCATAACAGTGACATCATAATGACATCACAGTGTCATCATAATAACATCAGAATTAGAAAACTCTATTATTTCCTTGAAGGGCAATTCATTGCAGCCACCTGGCCAAACACACACAGACATGGCAAATACAAAAGTATATGTCATGACTGTTCACATGATTCAAAATTAATACAATTTTAGAATTCTTAAGAGAAACCTCAGATAAAGTTCAAGAATTTAATCGCAGAAGGTATAAAAGACATAGAATAGTGATTAGTTACACTGAAGATAAGACGTGCCTCTGGTTTAGGTCAATGATTTGATTGTTTTTTGTAGTGACCCGACTCTGATGTCAGATCTCCCTGCTGCTCACCAATTATTTTAGAACAGACTTTGACAATGCTGTTTAACCTGTTCCTTTCTTTCACTAAAAGCACAGGTAAATTGTCTGCTGTGACAGAGATTTTCCAATGATGTTGGCGTTAACATCAAACCTAAGTTTAGCATCAAACATGGGGCCCAAAATGTATATTGCTCAACAATCTGAACCTGCTCACCGTGAATGATGCTTGAATTGTGGTCACTTTTTCTTTGCCTAGTCTACAATTAGTTCTTAAGTTAAGAGATGTTTAGGTCTAAATCAAATCATACCAGTGTCATCATCATCATAATTACATCACAATGACATCACAGCGACATCATAATTACATCACAATTACATCATAATGGTATCATAATTACATCACAGTGACATCATAATGACATCATAATGGCATCATAATGACATAACAATGAAATCATAATGACATCACAGTGACACCATGATGACATCATAATAACATCACAGTTGTTCTTTTCTTTCACTGAGAGACAATCAAAGTGAGCAGAGACTCAATACAGGAGCAGTAGCAAATGCTAAGGATCACACAAAAACATCATAATGACATCACAGTGATATCATAATGACAATACATTGAAATCATAATGATACCCAAATTACATCAAAATGACTTAATGACATCACAGTGACATCACAATGGCATCACAGTGATATCATAATCACAGTATCTCACCAGTGACATCATAATGGCATCATAATCACACCACAGTGACATCACAATGACATTACAATGAAATCCTGTATAAAACGTATTTATAATGGACTACTTGATAGACTGCCTGAATATCTCACTTGCTTGTTGAACATTGATACGCAAACTTTTAATACAAGATCTCATGATTGTCTACGTCTAAAAACTGGCCGCACCAGAACTGAAATGGGAAAAAAAAACACTTTTGGTTATTTTGCTTCTCAAAAATGTAATATGTTTCAAGGACATGCAAAACTGGATACCTTGGTGCCACATAAGCAATTTAATAATCTAATGATAAACATTTATAATCATACCTGCACCTGTTTTTAATGGACTTGTGTACTTATTTGTTTTGTTTGTTTTATGTTTGTATTTTTCTTTATTTTAAACAGGGCACCCATGAAAAGGAGAGTCTGAGTGCTCTCATTGGGCTCTCCCTGTATAAATAAAGATTTAAAAAAAAAAACAATCCCAGTAACAACACAGTGACATCATAATGAGATCACAGTGATATTATAATGACATCACAGTGGCATTACAATGACATCACAATGACGTCACAGTGCCATCATAATGACATCATAGTTACAGTTCAAGTAAAATGTATTCCCTGGTACACATTAACCTAATATAAAATGTTGTTCTTGTGACAAAGTGCTGATGTTTGGATTTTTTTTTATTTTTTATTTTTTTATGTGTAATATAGAACAATAGTGCATCAAACATGAAAGAGCTATGGTACGTTTTTTTAAATTATAGAACCACATTTGAACTTTGGGGTCTGAAGTTGTATTAGACTATTATTTTTTGTTTTATTTTTTTTTTCTTTCTTGCAAACATAAATAAATAAATAGTGAACTTTTTTTTTTTTTTTTAATGCTATCGTTTGAACCCTTTCTAGGTCCACTTGCCCTCCAATTTTCATCTCTAGAATGAAAAAATGTAATTGAGTAGCATATAGTGGGGTTGAGCAGCACCTGGATGCTACAGGCAGTACAGTGTTAGCATATATACAGGAGCATACTGCAGCTTATGTGAATCACTACTGAGGGACATCTGTCTGCAGCCTGCAATTAAGAACAAGCCTGACTTTCCTCTCCACTCAAACAGATGTGCCTTATGTACCAAATATGAGACACATTTCAACAACAATACAATATGCTAGTCCAATTTTTTTGACAGTATGAAGTGGGCTAGGCTACTGAAGCACTCCATAGCTATAAGTGGTAGAGTAGACAAAAATTTAAAAGCACTGTGCTGTGCACTGTGTTTTTCCCAAGTATTTGAGCAAAATTTGTCTCGCCCCAATACAGATACATTGTGTAAGTAGCTCTCTAAGCAAAAGCAGTCAGCTGCCTGCTATCTGCATCTAATTAGAAAGTGTAATCAGGAAGTGCACATTGCATGCTAGTTGTTGTTAGCTCTGCCATGATGGCAAAACTCGGGATGTATAAGGTAAGTGAGGAATAACTTTAGACCTTTGCACACTAACTAACTAGAATTAGTTCTGTTGAGTAAAGGCATGGTGTCAAGAAAGTTACTCCAGTAAATATAATTGTGAAGATGTTTTATTCAAGTGAGAACTTGGCGATTCTGATGGGCACCCATAAGGAGAGCCTTTCATTAGGGCCTGACACGAGCATTCCAGTCTGTCGTCGGTGCTGCGGGGATGCGCCGTGTGATTGAAGCAGACAGACGCAGACATACCACCTACATAATCATAACCATAGGCTTGTAACCATACATCCATACAACATACTGATATAAACCCCTGTGTACATATAGACATTGCCTTGAATGGCAAGGAAGTGCCTGTATGTATGACAGTTGTTCATGTTTTTTTTTTTTCTAATTATGACTTGGTTTGATGGGATAGTACCTATCGTAAATATCATCCCTTTACTTCGATCAAGTGGCAAGTGGGAAAAAGTTGAAAGGAAGGAAAGTACAAAAATACAGGGAGTAGTGTGAGTTCTAAAACGTACACCTCTACCTCTGTCACAGTGAAATCTTAAATGTAATGAAATAAGTACTGTAACCTGTCATATATACTTTAAAGTGGAGCTAAACACCTAAACTCCTCCCACAACCACATTTCAAATAGAGCTTCTAAACTGGACAATACCTGGAGGACTAAAGAAGAGAGAGGGGGAAAAGGAGTGGCGTGGTCTGGACATATGAGGGACAGTGTGATTGATTTAACAGGTAACCACACTTCAAACACCTCTCTGTAATTAGGGCAGTCTCTTGTTATGTCATAAAATACCTGAAATTGCAAAAAGTGGCCACTGAAGCCAGGACAACCTATTTTTATTCATTTTTTCACAAAGCTGCAAATATACATAGTTTGCGCTGAAACTGCCAAAAATGGACTAGGAACGGTATACAATGCTATTTAAATGCCATATGTAGTTTAGTAGGAGGGAAAAAAAGAGTTGATTTAGTGTTAAGTTCCACTTTAATATCATGGCATCACAGTTGACGATTATTTTCAAAAAAACAGTGGTATCTGCCAGTAGCCATGCAAGACCATGTGGAAACATTTTGATTTCCAAAATAAATACATAAAAATGGTTCAAGGAAATTATACTCATCAAAACACTTCATACTGCAGTTGCCTGTGTAATGTAATATAACTCATATTACATTACACGCTTAACACACTTTTGAGCTTTTAACTATGTTATCGCCTCACAAAAAAACATACCAAGAGTTTTATTGTGGCATTCATGCTAGTTTCAGTAATCCTATGTAAAAACTTCTTTGCCTCTGAGCCTCAGATAATACACAGTTAGAATTTTCCCAGGATTGTTGCATCATAGGTAGAAACCCTGTGCAGTCCATAAATTGCCTTTTCAAAGCATTTCTGTCATCAAATGATGTTCCTTACAATATTACATTAAAGTTAAATAAGATGTTGTATTTTGTAACAATTAGAGACATTAAATTCAAATTCAATTAAAAAAAATAAAATAAATAAAAATTCTAACATAGATATCATGACCTATCCTTAACCTAAACTATAGTCAGTCTCAAAAGTTGTGATGTTCCTTGAACATAACTTGTATCCAAATGCAGTAATGCAACAAACCTTATTTAGGGAGATTGAGGAGGGGTCTAACTCAAACTACATCTGGGCCTGAGGGGTGCAGAGTTGGTGGTGGGGTGAGGATATGTAGGTGTGGTTTCTCAACCTGGAGCTTCGGAGGAGGGAGCAGAGAGGAAGAGAGAGAGAAAGAGAGAGGTAGAAGGAGAGAGGGAAGGGGGCAGTTAGTGCAAGTTTGTTCACCATGGCTGTTCTGTCTGCAGACGCTCTCAAATGGCATGTGAGTCTCATATATTTTATCATGTTATGTAAAATGGTCAGTTAGTAGTAGTTTTGCAATAGTTAATGCTATAGCCAATAATTATACACATTAGATATTACCTGAGTTTCAGATTTGGGCGTGATTGACAGGTGGATTAGCCAATCAGGGACAGGCATGGTCCATCCATATCAAAAGAAATATGGCTGCTTATAAGGAAAAAAGAAAGTATCACAGGGGATTGAGAAACATCATGGATTTTTACAGAATCAATGAGCGAAGAGCTAAACTCTGTTCATCTGAGGTGAGAGAAATGTGATTTTATTCAAAATGATAGGTGACCAATGAGCTCCTTCGCTTCACATGCATCACGGAAAAAAAAAAAAAAAAAAAAAAAATCATGTTGAACAAACATGTTTGGTTCTGGATTTGCCAGGGAATATTACATAGAGTAGATTATCCATTATATAATTATTATACATACTAGTCTCATATCTGGAGACACTGGCTATGTTCACATACACACCAAATCTGATTATTATCTGATTTCTGTGCGGATGTCTGTGCCAGAGAGGGAGATAGAGGGACAGATGGTGAGAGAGATGGAGAGTCAGAGAGTAAGAAAGAGAAAGAGATGGATAGCTATAAGGAGAGAGAGGGGGAGAGATGGTTTATGGCCTCACATCGTTGTAGTTGAAACCAAAACACAAACTGCTTCACACAGACATAGATCTAAACACATGATGTACTGATGTGGCCCATTACACTGCATTACAAGCGTCATTTATGACTCTTTTACAGTGTGCATGTTTAAAGTTTTATATGAGCAACTACATTTTACGACTACATTTTAGCTTTATTAGTACCAACACATGTCCAACTCACACAGGGACAAGCATGTTTATAGGCTCTAGAGAGACATCCACTGGTGAAGGAGAGCATTACAATTTAACTTGTGGATGGTTAATGTTAAAGGACTTTTTAGGGAAGATTTTTTGTTTTTTTTTACAAAAAACAAAACAAAACAAAACAAAAAAAAAATCCCTCTGTGGCTTGAGTCATTTTATTTCTAAGCCACTTTTTATTTCTGTAAATTCTGACAACAAGAAAATGGTTAAAGGTTTAAGTATTGTAATGTTTATTTATTGACCATTGCAAAAACATTTCTTTTTAAGCAGACCTATTCTACAAAATCAAGCAGATATGTGGAGGATATGCCACATTGCTGCTTCTATGAAGATGCCTGGAATGTTTCACAGTATGGCACTAAACATATCTATCTCCATGGAGACAAGCACTTACAGGAAAATGTACACAGTGCACCTTTAAATTGTGATTGTAATGCTCATTTTAAACCACTAGGAACACGTTACAGCCCCTTATATTACTAAAGCTGCAATGAATGGTTGTGTTACAGGCGCGGATCGAGGAGCTGGAGGAGGAGCTGGAGGCCGAACGCGCCATGAGAGCCAAAGTGAGTTCAAGTATACCCCCAACACAAGAACACAGTCTAAAAACCATATGCGCTTGTTTAGTACTTCAACCAAATCTAGTAGCAAAAGAAATTTCAATTCTGTCACTGGACAAAAGTTTTAGAGTGAAGCCATTTTGCTGCTCATCCAAAAGGCTTCTTCAGTTCTGGTCAGATTGCTGGTGAGACCCTGCCTTATGAACTTAGCTCGTCCCTTAAAACAGATATAAGGACACTTTTGTCCAATTGACTAAGTTGAATTTTCTTTTGCTATGGAACCTACCTGGACAACTGAGGGATTACACAGACACCCAAATCTAGTGTTGTTGTGTCTTTTAGCAAGTTGCTTACCTTTCCTTCAGTGTACAATGACGTATAATTGATGAAACAAAGATTCATTGATGCAAAATACAAACTGCTGTGTGAAGATGGAAAAGAGGAAAAGCATCTCACAACATGCTTGTCTCCATGGTGTCTGGAATGTTGCACATAATGGCTTTAAACATATCTATCTAGCTCTTATTTATTTCAGAGTTTTTTTTTTTATTACTCAAAGATACATTGAAAAACATTATCTTGCTGTGAGAATAGATACCTTGAAAGTCTAATGTCATAATTTGGAACATTCTAGGCAAAACATCTCAATGGAGACAAGCATGTGAACCCCCTATAGTGCACCTTTATTTGTAGTGTATGTTTAAATGCTTTTCAATATTTTACAAACATTACACTGTAAGTCAGTGCTCAAATAAAATAGTTATTTTACTGAAAACAACTGCAATTTAAAGCCACAGTATGTAACCTTTTATCAAAAAGCAAACCAAAATAAAAGCATGTTTTTTTTTCCCATTTTAGTTTGTTTATTAACTGAAAAACACGCGTCCTTACTATGATCGGGCTTGCATCTCCACAAACCTGACTGTTATTTGACCTGGAGAAGGACCTCCTCCTGCTTGTTTCCATGGAAATGTTGTTCCTTGGCTATATTATTTCACTGTATGGCATAAAACGTATCTATCTCCATGGAGAATGTTCCGAAATATGGTTTTAACTTTCTATTTCCATAGTAACAAATCCTGGACGACTGAGGGATTACACAGACATCTTTCTATTTCCATGGAATCATACAGGTGATGTGCCATCTTCAGAGTTAGTTACATACTACACCTTTAAATGTATTCACAATTACGAAAGCAACGTAGAGTTGCTTTGGTTCTCAAATTGACTATCCAATCAGACTGCAGAAGCTGCAGCTTTTTGCTTTGTTGTCATTATAGTTCATGACCTGTAGGAGAGACACTGCAGGTGAAAGAATGACATCACCTGTACATTACCAACAACACAGAAATATTTATCTTCAGTTTTTGTTTTTCCACATGAAATCCTCTTCAAATCCACTTCAAGGCCACTTGTCAGGGTTCTGTGATGTGGAGGCGCATACTTTCCTCGGTGACATTTGGCTCAGGGCTGTTTTCTCTGCTCCCCTCTCCTCTCTCTGGGTGGTATCCAGACCTTCAGCCCTACCCCCACGTGCCTCACCTTTTCCCCCAGCTCCGGCCCCTCTCCTTGGGCTGTGTCCGAACACGCCTGGGCCCGTATGGTTATATCTGTAGCAGAGGTACAGGGGTCCATTGTTCCGCAGTGTTGATAGTATCAGGCCTCATTGACAGACACAGATCTTCTCCCCAGAGGAATGTGGAACCGTGCAGAGCTATACCGTCATTTACAGCAAGTGCAGTTATGAATTATTTACTGCAAACAGAGAAGCAGAGAAAAGTATCATCAGAATTCTACTTAGGTGAACCTATTAAAGACTCACTATGTAACTTTCCTAAAATGTTCCACAGTATAGCATTAATCTTGTCTACCTTCATGAAGACAAGCGGGTGACGTCAACAGTCCAAGTTACAGGTCAGATCAGTAAAGATGTAAGTAAGAAAGTGTGTTTTTCTTTTTTTCAATAAAAAAAAAACACATGTAGTGTAATAGATGTGAGATAGATATGTTTAAAGGGCCCACATTGCACTATTTTCTGATCTATGTTATAATGTTGGTTCCTCATCAGAAACATTTTAGGAATTTTGTTTTGTTTCATTCACACATGTTTAACACACAAACCCTGCATATTTAGGAAGAACAGCTCCTTGTGATGCCATGTGGTAATACAAGAAGTGCTCCACTGTGAACCCAAACCTTTACTAGACAAAAATTGGATAATTTCAGCCCTGGAATTACCAATCTCTACTGAACTAAAGGTAAAAGTAGCTGTTAACATCAAAACTTGAACAGAGCATTTTGAACTTGGAGATGTAATGAGGTAACAACATTCTAACATGGCTTAAAGCTCAGAAGAGTCAATTTTGTGTAATACAGAACCTTTAAAACCATATTGTGGAACATTCCGGCAAAGTAATCTCTGTGGAGACAAGCATGTGGCAGACCCCCCACCAGAATAGTTTAGCTTTAAAGTACCACTTTACAAATGCACTTAGAATACAAAGTAATAATATTTCACACAGATTCAGAGAAAAAAAATAAAAATAAAAATAAATGTAAGTAAAGAATTATACTCATGTTGTCAACCCAGGTTAACAAAAGACTGAAAAAAGAGTGGCTTTTCCAAGTCTGAACTTAGTTAATAGTGCTAAAAGGAACAGTATATTGCTGGGTTTCAGATGACATCGCAACAATATTATTTTATACATTATTGAAATGCTGATTTTTGTTGTAATACAATGAGTTCTAAGGTCTAGTCACTAATAGAAATGATCAGGTTCAACATTTGTGAGTTTAACCTTTGGATATTTCAAAGTACAATGTAATCAATAGAGAAATCTGCAGCTCTTGCCCAATTGTGGGAGTGTGACATCATCACATTCTAGAATCTGAAAACCGCCAGTTGATACTCTACAGCTGATGTCATCAACATTACCTTGGGGTATGGTGCTAATTGGAGGCACTACTGTATCTGAGGCTCTGTTACTCAAGTTAGACTTTTAATCTGATCTTTGTTTTAACACAATATGACCCTAAAGACCTGAACTACAACAGGTGAGATGATGTTAAACAAGTCTCTTTCACATAAAATTTGAGTCACAAGCTATAGCTAGCATTAATGAGTGCAATAAATGGAATGTGCAATGAGTGTAGTGTGCAATTTTATTATTATTGTTATTTTTTTATTATTAATGTTTTGTTATGTTATAATTGTTATTTTTTAATTATTAATGTTTTGACCCTTTTGTGACCCCAGCCCTTGGGACAACGGATGGAAATTAGCCTTTGGCTATAATCCGGCGTGTTTACGCTCATGTTAAATCATGTCTGTTCATTAAAGCGCAATGTCCCAACCAAATAAATAAATAAAAAATTAATCAACAGTTTTTCAGTTAGTCACTCTCACCTCTTTGTCAAACACCTAAATAGCACCATGAATGCTTGTATTGAGGCCGCTGTTGTGTTTTTTAAATCCATTTAATCCATTTAGTTGTTTTTTTTTTTTTTAGGTTTTACCAGCTGGATTTCAGCATTGAAACTGGCCAGTGTTTTGAATAAATCAGCATTACAATTGCATTACAAAACTATATTTGATTTGAACATGTTTACCTCGTATCTGCGGACACAGTAAGTCATACTTATGAAATTAAAAAAAAAAAATCTACCTACTGTTGGAAGGTCTGGAATGAACATGCTCACAACACATGTCCATTTTTACAGACTATGTAAAAACATGTGTGTATGCGTGTGTATGTGTGTGTGTGTGTGTGTGTGTGTGTGTGTGTGTGTGTGTGTGTGTGTGTGTGGAGCAGCCTGCATGGATGACACGGGTCAGCAGGTATAAGCTTCTATGCTCCATCACAGCTGAGAGCCTGCATGGATGAGCCACTTTCTCCATGTGTGCTGGAAAGCCTAACACTAAATTAGCTAAAGCGCTAACACCACCCAGGGCTTGTTACAGCTCACATTCTGTTATTACTCGCCCCTTTAACTCAGGTTTATGGTGTGGGGGTGGTTCTCTGTAATTACACTCAATGCACCATATGAACAAGTGGACTATATAATTTTTCAAGCTTGTTTCCATAGAGATGCTATAGCTTTGCTTAAACAGTTCCACAGTATGGCAGTAAACTTATTTTACTAGCATTTTTTTTTTTTTTTTTCAATTTTAACTCTTAACAAATGCATGCTTGAAAAACATAAACTTTTACTGTAAGAGGGCGCACCTCTCCACAGATGTGACCTGTAACCTGTATCCATCACCTGCTTGTCTACATGGAGATGAATAACTTTGATGCCATACTGTGGAACATTAAAAGCAAAGCAGTAATATCTCCATGGAGACAAGAAGGTGGCGAACCCTCCACCAGAAAAGTTACATGGAGCAGCTTTAAAATTTCAGTTGGCCTAATGGGAATTCAGTATGTTATTGCAATATTTTACAATGAAAGATTGTAATGTGTAACCTGTCTCAGGCCAGATTGATATATGTAACCCTCTGAATTGAGGTTTACAGATTTATCAATCTGGAACGACTTTCACTGAAAACAATCAAAAAGGCAGGACACCATGACAAATATTTAAATCTGATTGGTTGAAGAAAAATCAAACTTTAGTTAGATCCAGTTGAGAGAAAAGCACAGACATCTTCCCTGTCCACAAATGCACAAAGCACTTCCTTCTGCACATTTTTCACAAACAAAATATTCTGTATTTCTGATCAAACTGATGTATGTCTGTTGGCGTCACCATGTATGTTTTGGTTTGTCGGTTCAAAGCTGCTCTGTGATTGCTTCAGTCTCCGGCATAGACTGTATAAAGAAGTGGACTAAGTGACTGTGACGTCACCCACAGCGTTCGGCTCCAGCCAAATGAAGCTCATCGAGGTTAGAGCAGTTACAGGGGCAAATTTGGAGCTGAGTTCCAATGGCGAGTATCATAGCAAAATAGCGAAATAATAACAGACAACATAGCAAAAATAAAAACACCAGAATCATGCAGAGCTGGTTAATACAAACATTTTAAGACCAAAATGAGGAGGCTCACAGCAGCAGTTACGGAGAGAGGGGTTACAGTGTTTTAATCCAAAGTGAATTGGAGGCAATGGAGCCGGAAGTGTGCCCAGGCTCACTTCCTATTTGGAACGTGGCGGCTAGCAGGTTAGCTATGTCCATTTATATATACAGTCTATGGTCTCCGGTCGACCAGTGGGCGGCCCTAACGAGAGTCTCTCCAGATGGATTCTCATGAGTTTGTGAAGTAACAAATATTGGGAGAATTCATCTTGCTGTGCAGGGTTATGTAAATTGCATGTTGGCTTGAAATTTTTATCTGTTTATTCAAAGTAAACTGAAATTGTTGATTAATTTTATTTTTTTATTAATTCGTTGTCTTCGTTGAGGTTACCTTTTGTGTATCATTGCAAGCATGTGATGTGGTAGAACAGTAGATTGTTAAGTATTTTGTATGTGTTTTGCAGGTGGAGAAGCAAAGGGCTGAGCTGAGCAGAGAGCTGGAGGAGCTGACTGACAGACTGGAGGAGGCAGGAGGAGTCACTGTTTCACAAGTATGACTCACTATATCATTCATACTATTAGTACTAAAACTGTACAAAAAGCTTTATGTTGACAATATGAAATAATTTGAACATTTGTGTTTCTTGCACTCCTCCTTCAGATAAGGTTTAGTTTGTCCATCCTTTGAAAATACCAGATTTTGTGCTTTATTTAATGTTTTTGTCATTACAATTAAATCAACTTCAAACTGATCTTTTGGATACTCTTCTAGTAGATAGATTAGGTTTTCTAATGCCTGAAGGTTGCCGGTTCAAATCTATCTCTGGCGGTACTATGATTCCTCTTCTAGGGTTTTCCTCATCTTTGGTGCACCTCTTATTGTTGTTTATTTCAACCTGTTTTAGAAACTAAACAATTACTAATATTACTGGTATGTTTTAAAATCTGTTGATCCAAATGTAAAAAAAGTAATATTGGAACTGTGAGTGCCCTCTGCTGGTAGAAAAGTGTAATTTATTTTATATATTCTAAAAGGCCAAAAGACAGAACAGCTCAATAATAGGGCTTCATCTAGTGGTAGCACGTGGTTATGAGGTTTTGTCTTATTGTCGATCAATTATTTATATCAACATGTTTAAAAAGGGAACAGTAGCTCAGTTGGTAGAGTGTTGGTCCTTTGATTCAAGGGTTGGCAGTTTAAATCTCACTCTCGACATAAACATTGTTGGTTGAGCGGTCACATCCACTGACCCACAGGTTGACGGTGCGAAGCCAGCTCCCACAGATGAATGATGACAGTGTCTTGCTCAAGGGCACAACGTTACCCCTTGGGTTTGTGAATGTGTGTGAATAGGTGAGTGGTTCCTTGATACAAAGCGCTCTGAGTGCCTTGAAGATGGAAAGGCGCTATAAACAGTTGTGACCATTTACCATTCAAGATTAGTTCTTAACAGAATAAACACTGTAACTGATATGCCTCGTGCAGGTTGAAGAAAAAAGTGTCAACATAAAGCTTTTGTCACTTGTAGACTTACAGTGGAAAGAGTAACCAAAATCAGTAAGAGTACTGTTACTTCAATAAAAAATATTACTCAAGTAGGGGTAAAAGTATGTTGCTAGAAAAGCGCTCTGAAAAGTACAATTTCTTTAAAAAGTTCCTTGAGTAAATATAACTGAGTACTACCTACTTCTGAAGCTAATGATAAGGGAATATGGTTATCACTTGTTTTAAAGCATTTTTGTGGCCACAGCTGCCCCAATAACAGCTGATCGACTTGTTTGTGACAGATGGAGATGAACAAGAAGCGGGAAGCGGAGCTAGTACGTGCAAGGCGGGACTTGGAGGAGAGCGCGGTCCAGTCGGAGACGGTACTGGCGGCGGTGAGGAAGCGCCACAGTGAGGCGCTGTCTGAGCTAACCGAGCAGTGTGCGGCCCTCCAGAGGACCAGGGCCCGGCTGGAAAAGGACAAGCTGAGCCTGAGGGATGAGCTGGAGGAGCTGGGAGCCTCTCTGGACACACTGCACAAGGCCAAGGTACAGCCTTGGAATACAAAAAAAACACAGTGTCTTTAAGGGCACATATTACACTATTTTCTGATCTACACTACCAGTCAAAATTTTGGACACACTTCTTCTTCTTCTTCTTCTTTATTTCCATGATTATTTACAATTCATATTCTCACTAAAGGCATCAAAACTATGAATTACACATATGTAATGTAGTAAACAAAATATAAAAATAATTCAAAACTTGTTTTAGATTTAAAAAAAAATAATAATAATAAATAAATAAAATATAAATAGGCGCCCTTTGCTTCGATAACTATTTTGCACTCTTGGCATTTCTTGACCCTGACAGGGCACAGCTGTAAAGTGAAAACCATTTCAGCAGACTCCATCATGAAGCTCACTGAGAGAAGGTCAAGTGTTTGCAGCTCTGTCAACAAAGCAAAGGGTGGATACTTTGAGGATTTGAATATAAAATATTATTTCACTTTTTCTCTTTCCTGCATTATCCCATACATGTTGCTTCATATATTTGAGGTTTCATGTGTGTATTTAAAATGTAGAAAGTAGTTAACATCAAGAAAAAACAGAAAAAACTGAGAAGGCGTGTCCAAACTTTTGACTGGTAGTGTATATCATAATGTTGTTTCCTCATCAAAAACAGACCTGGAGTTTTGTTTTGTTTGATTCACACATGTTTAACACACACACCCTGCATATTTAGGCTGAGTTCTTCTCAAACTGAAAATGCTCTGTTCCACCTTTTGATGTCATGTGATAATACAGGAAGCGCTCCACTGTGTTTTTTTTTTAACTCCAGACACCTTCAGTAGAATAATTTGGATGATTCTATTGAAGGTGTCTGTTAGCTTGGTAGCTGTTAACTTGAAAACTACCACTGCATGACATCACAAGGTGGAACAGAGCATTTTGAGTTTTGGAGATGTAGACAGACAATAAAGGATTACTCAGACATATGTGAATGAAACAAAATTCCGAGTATGTTTTTGATGAGGATGTTTAGAACAACATTCTAACATGGCTTAAAGCTTGCAAGAGTTAATTCTGCCTAATATAGGCTTTAAACTGGAAGTAAACACTATATCAACTTTTTGCTACCTAACTGGCCTCAAGGTGTTTGAATAGCGCAGTCTACCATTCCTAGTTCTTTTTTTTTGGCAATTTGAGTTCAAACTAGGTAAGTGAACATGTGCTGTCTCTAGTTGTTGCTGCAATTTCAAGTCCTTGGTGACATCACTCAAAACTGCCCTGATTACAGCCAGGTGTCCAAAACATTGGACATGATGGTCAAGTTATTTATGTTATAATTTGGTGTTTTGGTTCTCAAAAGCAGAATAAGCCTCTCATGAGCCTCTTGTTTGGGTTGCCAGATTCAGTGCTGAAATCCAGTTGGTTTAAACCTAGATTCTGGCTGGCTAAACCCCAGCACCTGCAGCCAATCATGAATCAGTGCTAGTGCAGCCTCTGCAGCTCAGTGACTGAACTCTGGAGGTTCTGAACTTTCACATGAGGCCTGGGCTGCCCATATACTTATAATGAGAAAATCTTGTATGTGTCCTCTATCTACAGGTTAAGGCACTGGCAACACAGGTTCAGTTGTGATTGCGGTACCTTTTTTAAACTGTAAAAGTACAGACTGCATACAGTCCGTTTAAAATTTGAGAGAAGACTGAGAGAATCTGAACTGCTAATCTGATAAAACTAATCTAATACAAGAATCTCATGCATTTCAGAACATGTTTGTAGAGGTATAAACTACAGACATAATAAGATAATGCAACAATTCATATTGCATTTTCTCTGGCCAGTTATGATCCATCTGCATTTATATGATTAAAATGGTTTATCTCAAATGCCTCTTGTCTCAGATGCTGTCGGACTCTCAGCTAAAGAAGATGGAGGAACAGCTGACGGAGGCCAACAGGAGAGGAGAGGACCTGCAGAAGGCGCTGTCCGAGCTCACCGCAGCCAAGAACAGGCTCACAGGTACAGCTAATTAGGTCTCTCATATCCCTCCACTCCCCACACCCCCATAACTGTGAACTGGACTCTGCATTAATACACCAAAAAACTAATCTACATCTTATACTGCTGTATCTACTTCTGCCTTTCAGTACCACTGCACTTTATGAATTGCACTAATACTGTCATGAACTATGTGAGCTTACTGTTTAATGCTCGAAATGTCATATTGTTGTTACTTGTGTTACTGGAAACAAAAATATATAAATCACAATTGTTTTTCCACATATTGACAATCACATTTTTTTCTATTTTATTTCTTCTTATTTAAAAATGTTCTTCCCCCAATTTCTTCCATCTGCTCCAAATCACATTCTTTTACTGACAGAGAATTAAAAATGTCTGAATCTCAGTCTTGATTAAAATTTGAATAATTCCACAACCCTACAGCCAGTGCACACTTTAGCTACTCTGTGCTTGCAATGTGCAGTTAAGTATAGGCTCATTTTTATCATGATTTTTTCCCCCTATAAAATACATAAATATTTTAATCTGTGCTCTGAGACATTGGTATAGGAAAGGAAGGCATCTGACTCACTGAGATATAGGATGATGGGAGGGCATCTGACACACAGGGACATAGGAGGATGGGAGGGCATCTGACACACGGATATAGAAGCATGGGAGGACATCTGATTCACAGAGATATAAGATAATGGGAGGGCATCTGACACACAGGCATATGGAAAGGCATCTGACACACAGGTATACAGAAAGATGGGAGGGCATCTCACACACAGGGATATAGGAGGACGGTAGGGAATCTGACACACAGGTAGAATGGAGGATGGGAGGACATCTGATACACAGGGATATAGGATGGGAGGGCATCTGACAGACAGGAATACAGAGGGATGGGAGAGCATCTGACATACAGGCATACAGGAGGATGGGAGAGCATCTGACGCACAGGGATATAGGCGGATGGGAGGGCATCTGACACAAAGGGATATAGGATGGAAGGGCATCTGACACACACTTTTTTTTATTTTTTTTATTTTTGCACCTGCAGCTGATAATGCAGACATGAGCCAGAGGATGGAAGAGGCGGAGGGCCGAACCAATCAGATGAGCCGAAACAAAGGTTTACTCCAATCACAGCTGGAGGAGCTCAAGAAGCAGCTGGACGAGGAAGTCAAGGTAAACCACACAGCAGCTCTCTAGTTGACTCTGAAAGATTACGTAAGGAAATAATAGCCATGACAACAGTGATGCAAATTTGGGGGACAAAGATATTTTGTAAGCAAAGGAACGGTATGTAGTCTTTTATAGTTTTATAGTTAAGTGCCTTAACCTGCAGATAGAGGACACTTACAAGTTTTTCTCATTCTCAGTATATGGACAGGCCATGCCTCATGTGAAAGCTCAGAACCTCCAGAATTCACTCACTGAGCTGCAGAGGCTGCACTAGCACTGACTGGTTAATGATTGGCTGCAGGGTTTAGGTAGTGACAATTCAGATCCGAGAGAGTTCTTTTAGGTGTAAGCAGGGGCGAAACTCTCAGATTGGTCT
>KN472540.1:0-10816 GCA_000787095.1 Periophthalmodon schlosseri
ACAAACATGGATTTTTACACTAAACTGACGCCTCACAGACCACAAGTGTTGTTTAAACCTGGGACTCAAACTATTCACTCCACAAAAAACATTCGCCTCAAAGTCTCACCAGGAACCAATGAAAACACTTTCATTTCATCCTAGAAAAACAAACCAGTCTCATGGAGCTATTTGGTTAAACAAAGTTTACTAGTTATCCATTCACTGCTCTATTAAACAACACAGAGGTGGGTGAAGTGTCTTCACAAGGACACGATGGCATTATGCACTGGCCAGAGCTGGGATTGAACTGTCAACCATCCTGTTACAAGACAACGATCTCAAAATGCAGAAAGAGGAGATGAAAAAAATAAAAACAAACCGCGAGGGCGACCGCCCTACATCGCAAACGCCCTGCATCGCGACCGCCCTGCATCACAACCACGAGAACGACCGCCCTACATCGTGACCAACCTGCATCGTGACTGCCCAGCATCACGACCACCCAGCATTACGACCGCGAGGGCGACCGCCCTGCATTGTGACCACCCTGTCTGTCTGTGGCCCGTCTATCGCAGCAGCCTGTCTATCTGTGGCCCGTCTAGCTTCTGATTTGCATTTGACTTACACACAGAAGGACCTATTTAATGAGGACGGGAGTCATATACAACATGAAAACAAACAGTGAGTCTACAGAAGTTCACATCAAAGACACGAGCGCGGAGCGAGAAAACAAACGCAAACAGCTTTTCTGCAGCTTGCGTTAGATGGATGTGTGGACACGCGGAGGGGAGGATCTATGACAGAGGACAGGGACATGGGACTTCTTAAATAAGAAGCCCTCTGTTGTTAACAGGAGATTATGTGAGTGTCGTTTTGTCAGATGAAGAACTGTGCAGTTGAGTATGTAGTGATATCGATTACTTTTGTGATATATTGTGCTAGTACAGAAGGTGAGTGTAGAGTTTGGTTTGTGGATTACATTTTTATAAAGGGCCTATGTTACGCTATTTTCTGATCTGATCTGGAGTTGTGTTTTGTTTCATTCACACGTTTAACACAAACTGTGCATATTTAGGCTGAGTTCTTCTCTCAAAATGTTATGTATGCATGTGTCAAAAAATAAAATAGTATTAGTTTTTTTTGTTTTGTTTTTGTTAATAGGCTTAGGAATTAATAAGTGCTTCAGCTTAAACCCATTCAGCCATTATTGTTTTATTAGGAAATCTTTGTAAGTGAGTCCTGTTAAGTTAATGACTGTTAAGTTCATAAAGTACAACTACTACTACTACCACTACTACGGAATGTGTTTGTTTCTTGTTGCAGAGAGACAAACTGCTCCTTGCTGACAGAGTAGTGACAAATGTAGCGCTAAGTGCACACTGCGTACGTGACATAATTATACACGATCCCACAGTGTTAGCTTACCCACACACGCTGCACAAACATGCCAATCTGTCCTCTCCCCCACAGCACCCAAACACAGAGCACCCACGGGCCCAAACACAGAGCACCCATGGATCCAAGCACAGAGCACCCATGGGCCCAAACACAGAGCTCCCATGGGCAAAAAAAAAAAACACAGAGCACCCATGGGCCCAAACACAGAGCGCCCACGGGCCCAAACACAGAGCTCCCATGGGCCCAAACACAGAGTAGAGTGCAAAGCTTTTGGGGAAAATATTTAATTGGCTTTGTGCACAACAACGCCCTGCAACCTCACTGTTAGCATCACTACTAACTGTCCAATTGTATCTCTATGATGTTTTTGCTGAGTCACACTAAAATGTTAAACACTACAAAAATAAAATGAATACTTCACTAGAGGACTCTTCTGTGTTTAGAAAGAGACGTGTGTGTGTCAATGCTAACGCTAATGCTAAATCTGAGACATAATCAATATTAAAACAACACCACAAACTGAAGTATTGTATATATAAAAACAGTCAGGCAGTCTTTATTTTAATTAACTTGAATATTAATGTTAATTTGTTAATGTTTTCTGATTTTAATAAAAGTAACTGTTAGCTTCAAGACACTGGGAGCTAGCTAGCTCGCTGTGCGCAGAGCCAACTGTGAAAGCACCATGGGCCCAAACACAGAGCACCCATGGGCCCAAACACAGAGCTCCCATGGGCAAAAAAAAAAAACACAGAGCACCCATGGGCCCAAACACAGAGCGCCCACGGGCCCAAACACAGAGCTCCCACGGGCCCAAACACAGAGCACCCACGGGCCCAAACACAGAGCTCCCATGGGCCCAAACACAGAGTAGAGTGCAAAGCTTTTGGGGAAAATATTTAATTGGCTTTGTGCACAACAACGCCCTGCAACCTCACTGTTAGCGCACCATGGGCCCAAGCACGGAGCACCCATGGGCCCAAACACAGAGCTCCGATGGGCAAAAAAAAAAACACAGAGCACCCATGGGCCCAAACACAGAGCACCCATGGGCCCAAACATAGAACACCCATGGGACCAAGCAAAGAGCACCATGGGCCCAAACACAGAGCACTCACGGATCCAAACACAGAGCACCCATGGGCAAAAAAAAAAACATAGAGCACCCATGAGCCCAAACAGAGAGCACCCATGGGCTCAAACACAGAGCTCCCATGGGCCCAAACACAGAGTAGAGTGCAAAGCTTTTGGGGAAAATATTTAATTGGCTTTGTGCACAACAACGCCCTGCAACCTCACTGTTAGCATCACTACTAACTGTCCAATTGTATCTCTATGATGTTTTTGCTGAGTCACACTAAAATGTTAAACACTACAAAAATAAAATGAATACTTCACTAGAGGACTCTTCTGTGTTTAGAAAGAGACGTGTGTGTGTCAATGCTAACGCTAATGCTAAATCTGAGACATAATCAATATTAAAACAACACCACAAACTGAAGTATTGTATATATAAAAACAGTCAGGCAGTCTTTATTTTAATTAACTTGAATATTAATGTTAATTTGTTAATGTTTTCTGATTTTAATAAAAGTAACTGTTAGCTTCAAGACACTGGGAGCTAGCTAGCTCGCTGTGCACAGAGCCAACTGTGATTTTTCTGACAAGCATTGTGATTAGATTTGTGATTTATGTTTTAATAAGAGGAATTGAGAAAAATATAAGCCGACAAACTAATACAAGAATCACATTTCAGAGCACGTTTGTACAGATCCAAACTGCAGGGTTAGCAGTTTTTTAGGGCTGCAAGATTAATCACAATCAAATCACAATTACAATTTGAATGGACGGAAGCGCCATAATTTCTTCCACAAACAACCAAAACTCCTGTCTTATTCTGCATAAACACCGCTAACCCTGTAATTTAGATCTGTACAACATGTTCTGAAATGTCCCTGTGTCAGATGCCCTCCCTGTGTCTCCATGGGGTCTTCTTCTGCATAAAAACTGCTCACCCTGTAGTTTAGATCTGTACAAACATGTTCTGAAATGTGATTCTTGTGTTAGTTTGTCAGTTCAGATTTCAGTCTTTTTGTCAATTCTTCTGGACATGTTTAAGATGTGAACTTTGAACAGAATCCTATTGTTAAAACATAAATTGCACAATGCTTGTAAGAAAAAAATAGAGCAGCACCCATGGGTGTCTAAGGCCTGACCAAGCCTCGTCCGGTCGACAGAGCTACCTCCAAACCCAAGGCTAACCGACGCTAACCGCCCCTGACCAGCGCTAACATGGTGGCTAACCCCAAATGAGAGGCTCCGCGGGGTTTAAGGGGCCGGAGCAGCACAGGCTGTAATTACTGCACCACGACAGAGAAGGCTGAGAACACCAGCTAAAGGAGCAGAGAGTTAGAGGAGCAGAGAATTAGAGGAGCAGAGAGTTAGAGGAGAGGAGCAGAGAGTTAGAGAAGGGGAGTGGAGCAGAGGAACCAGAGGAACGGGAAGCCAGAGGAGTGGGGAGCTAGAGGAGCGGAGAGCTGCAGGAGTAGAGAGCTAGAGGAGCAGTGGCCCCAAACAGGAGTCAGGTTTGTGGAGATGCAAGCCCGCTCACAGTAAGGACACATGTTTTCAGTGCAATAAACTCAAATAATCTTTTTCACTGGGAAGTAAATTTGCTTTAAAGGGCCCATGTTACACTGTTTTCTGGTCTATGTTCTAATGTTGTTTCCTCATCACAAACAGACCTGGAGTTGTGGTTTGCTCATCACAAACAGACCTGGAGTTGTGTTTTGTTTCATTCACACATGTTTAACACACAAACCTGCATATTTAGGCTTTCTTCTCTCAAACAGAAAACACTCTGTTCCACCTTGTGATGTCATGTGGTAATACAGGAAGTGCTCCACTGTGTTTTAAACTCCATACACCTTTACTAGAATCATTTGGATAATTTCAGCCCTGGAATTTCCAATCTCTACTGAACTAAAGCTAAAAAGTAGCTGTTAACTTGAAAACTACCATTACCTGACATCACAAGGTGGAGCAGAGCATTTTGAGCTTTGGAGATGCAGACAGACTAATAATAAAGAGTTACTCAAACATGTGTGAATGAAACAAAACACAATCTCTGGGTTGTTTTTGATGAGGTAACAGTATTATAACATGGCTTAAAACTCACAAGAGTCAATTTTGTGTAATATAGGACCTTTCATTTGGAAAAAGCGTTGTCAAGGGAATAATCTATTATAGGTCTGCCAGGTAAATGAATGTAACCTAGTCCAAAGTCTCCAGCTGAATGAAGTCCTTAGAGTGTGAGCATATTTTTACAGTGCGCTCCAGACGACCACAGACGACACTCACATGTTTGTTGTTTACTGAAGCTGTTGGGTTTAAGTGTTTGACTCATGGTGCGTTTCTCAAACCCGGCACAATCAGCTCTAATTACACTTACGAAATAATGCAACAACGTCTGTCAGGGTTTACTCTGACAAACTGTAAACCCTTTACTTTGACTTTGACTTTGAGTTTGAAGTACTCAGTTTTGTTGCTTAAGTAAAAGTACAGATACAGAGGTGAAAAGTTACTCAAGTAAAAGTAAAAGCATCACATGAAAAAATCTATTTACGTAAAAGGATCTGTAAAAAAGTAAAAGTTAGTACCTGTTTAAAAGTGTACTTTAAGAATAAAAAGTAAAAGTATTTCACACAAGTGTTGTAATAAAAAAAAAAGATACGTATTTTGGTCAACATTAACAATATCTTAATTTCTTATGAGTTTTGTGTATTTATTTTTGTTTGCTCAAAGCCGAAGCTTAAACTGGTAAACTTGAGTCAGGATGTTACCAAGAACATGGTCAAAATAACCCTTCAAATCATATGAAAAGTACTTTTTACTTTTCAGTCCTGTTCAAAATGAAGTGAAGTAGAAAGTACAGATACTGCTCTCAAATGTAGTGAAGTAAAAGTAAAAGTGTCTACTGTAAAATGTACTTAAATAAAGTACAGATACTAAAAATTCTACTTAAGTACAGTACTTCGCTACTTGTACTTCATTACCTTCCACCACTGTTAAAATGTAATCTTGTTGGAGTCAGTGAGATGCATGTTCTTTAGTTTACTGTAGCCGCCATTTTTTTCATTCAAATAAGATGATTGCACGGCACTGCTTTTCGGGCCTTTCCCTAAATGTACCGCAGTGAATGTAAGACTCAGAAATGTGGTCTCTTTGGTTTGGGCCCAATACATGTTTTTATTAGTCCACCACAATATCTGTGCACTTAGTCATAGCTTTAGTCACACTTCACCGGGACCTGGAAACACGGGGTTAAACTTACACCCCATGTTTGCTTCATTTGCTTTAGAATCTGCCAGTGGGGTCAGAAATGCTCTTTTAAACAAGCATATTATAAGCTATAACTTCATACTATTATAATGAGTTATTTCAAAATGCATTGTGTTTTAGACGTCCAATTCATTTCTATAGCACATTTAAAACAACTTCAGCTGCCAAATGCTTCACACCAAAGTCTGCAAAAACAAATATACAAATAAAAAAGAACAAAAAAACAAAAATATCCTGTCTACTAGGCCTGTCATGAGAACACATTTTGAAGTTCGATATATCGCTGAAGAAAATATAGACGATAAACGATAATATTGAAACTCATTTATGCCACTGACACCAAAATCAAAAGTGGAATTATCCCCAAAACACGATTCTAAATGCACCATATGGTTAAAAACACACACTGCAATAAATAAACAGCCGAATGAAAGACTTGAGGAGTTATTTGTGTCTATAGTGAGTCATAAAAGTTATTTATGCAACTCTCCACAGCTCAAATCTAATTATAGAATAGGAAAAAAAGTTCCCCACTAGTACTAAGAAAGTTCTCCTCTCGTACTAAGAAAAAGTCCCCATGATAAATACTGGCCCCTAAAAATGATTGTTCCATCTGTCATGTATTGAATGATAACTCCACATAGTCATTATTGTAATTACTACTACTGTGTAGCTAGTATTAAATACCATGGGGAAGAAGTAGCGCTGAGTTGTGCAGGGACAGTTTACACACAATGAGCACTTTTCTGACACTTTAAACCTTCAGTCACTACATAAAGGTGTTGTTTGTTTGTGCTCCTCTGATCATAATGATCGTGCAAATGAGACACGTTTTGGACCCTGTTAACATTATGTTGCTAGGTAACAGGCAGTGGTTAATGAAGTACTCAATTTTGTTCCTTAAGTAAAAGTACAGATACAGACGTAAAAAGTTAAGTATCACATGAAAAAAATCTACTTAAGAAAAATAATTAAAGTACCTGTTTAAAAATGTACTTTAAGTGTTAATTTGCTAAAGTGTTAAATGGAGTGATAATGATTGAATGATTAAAAATGAAACATATTTTGGCCAACAGTAACAATATGAATCAGTTTCTGAATTTTTCTCATGAATTTTGTGTATTTATTTTTGTTTGCTCAAAGCCGAAGAACTCGAAAACTTTAGTCAGGATGTTTCCACAAACACGGAAAAAAATAACCCCTCAAGTCATATGAAAAGTACTTTTGACTTTTCAGTCCAGTTCAAAAATGTAGTTGAGCAGAAAGTACAGATACTGCTCTCAAATGTAGTGAAGTAAAAGTAAAAAGTATCCACTTTAAAATGTAGTTAAGTACAATAGAGATACCTAAAAATTCTACTTAAGTACAGTACTTTACTACTTGTACTTTGCTACCTTCCACCAATGGTAACAGGAATTACCTGTGCATATGTCATACCTGCTGCCCATTTTTAACCAGGAAGTAAAATTATAAACATCAACAAAATTTTTAAAAAGCAAAAAAAACTACAAAAGATTTTGAGTAAAATAATAATATAATGATGTTAATTGTGTTTTAGTGACGCAGTAGTCGAACCTGCCATATGCTAACTATGCAAAGTGAATCTTGCATACTGTTTACTATCCAACGCTCATGCTCCTGGCTATGTGCTGGAGTGTCCAGCGATCCTGTCTATGTGCTGGAGTTAGGTCTATCTCGCATGTCCAGCGGTCCTCAGCGGTCCTGTCTATGTGCTGGAGTTTGCAGCCTATCTCGCATGTCCAGCAGTCCTCAGTGGTCCTGTCTATGCGCTGGAGCAGGGGTGACGTCAGCCTCAGCGACCCCCACATCTGCTTCCCATTACGGGCCGCTGTGGTGGCGTGTGCCTGGTGCTACGGTCCTCATGTGTTTTTCCACAACTGTTACAAAAGGCTTTAGAGCGGCGCTGCACCAAAGACTCCAAAGACGACACAAAACTCAAAGAGGCGGATGGACACTGGCCATTTTGGGGACATTACATAACAGTGTTTATTCATGCAATATTTTCTGTCAATGCAAGCTAGGTTAAAGGTGCACTATGTAGATTCTATGGTTATGCTTGTCTCCGTGATGATGCTACAGCTTTGTCTATTAGGGCTGCAAATTTTGAAGTTCCATTCCTCCATAAACAACATAATCTCCTGTCTTATTCTGCATAAACACTGTGAACCCTGTAGTTTAGATCTGTACAAACATGTCCTGAAATGTATTAGTTTGTCAGTTAATTTCAGTTTTTTTTTGGTCAATCCTTCTGGACGTGTTTAAAATGTAAACTTTGAACTGAATCTTATCATTAAAACATAAAACACAAATAATCACAATGTTTGTCTGAAAAATCACAGTTAGATATTTTTCCCAATTCGTTCAGCCCTGTTTCAAGGATGTTTCATAGTGTGACTTGTCTGGAAAATCCAGACTCATACAGTATCTCCCTGTATTTTTTTACACAGATTGACATCAGTCGGGTCCCGGTCAAACATGATCGTCCAATCAGATTTGTTTATTTCAGTGACACATTTGAAACAAAGGAGCTCATTGGTCGCCTATGATTTATGAATAAAATCAAACTGATCTCACCTCATCTCATCTCAGTTTAGAGCTTTGTTCATTGATTCTGCAGAAATCCGTGATGTTTTTCAGCCCCGTGATTTACTTTTACTTTTCTTTTTCCAATAGGGATGGACCATGCAGGTGCCCGATTGGCTAATCCACCTGTCAATCATACCCATTTGAAAACGGGGAGATTCACCAGTGACTAGACTCACAGCTTCGTAAAGTATTGAAGAAGTGTGTTTTCTGGATCCGAGGTACGTGACATGGATTATTGAAGGAAAAACCACTCGTGCCCTCACCAGAGACTGGAGTTTTCTGTTTTTCTTTCTAATATTGAGCCATTCAGAGCCTTTTTTATATGATCAAGTGCTGACATGTAGCCTGGTTAACAATCAATCGAGATGACTGGACAAAAGAGAAAAAACAAGATGGCCAAAAGCAGATACAAACATGAAATAAAAATCTCTCACCAGACGCTGACTTGATCTGGCGATAAACAGCTGATATTGAGCTGACAAGCTCCACAAAGCAAAGTGCGAATGCAACAGCTGTTTCCTGTTTATGGATGCACGGCACTCGCGTATAAAGATCGAATATAAGATATTTCCAGTGCATAACCCTAACATGATCCAAACCCACTGCTTTACATAAAGAGACGCTAAATGTACAGGCTCAAAGAAGTGAAATAAATGCAGAAAAAGCTGACTATAAACCGGAAGCAGTTTTGAGTTTACGCTAGCGTTAGCTTTGGCCTCGCCTCACCTCACCTGTCTTTTGTGAATCACTGAGATCGGTTCTAAAAATATTAGAATAATTCAGATATGATTTTGATGTTATTCATTAAGAAAACATGAGTTATGTTTGGGTGACGTGTCTCACAGAGCCCAGCCCTGCCCCTGGACCCAGAGCCGTGCCCGGAGCATGGACACGTAACCTGAATGGAGGGAGCCGCACCAAACAGACCCGCGCCAAACAGACCCACGCCAAACAGACCCTCGCCAAGGCCCCGAGTGAACCGTGCCAATGGAAAAGAGGCTTTAGTTACTTCCCAAAACTGCTGACCATATACTTGGGTTCCTGGGCACCGCTCCGGCACATTTGATAAAACTACACTATGCCTTGTCTGTTTGGATTTGGAGTTAGGCCTTTGGAGTTTTCTTCCTGTATTTGTGAAAGCAGGCACGGCACAGTTAACTAGAGCTGTAACCATTCAACTATAAAAAATAATGGTAGTGGTATTTTGATAATTATAGTTGTTATCTGGACTGTACAGACTCAAACACACATACCAAAACAGCTTTTATTACAAACACTGAGGCATTATTACATCTAAATGAAAGTAAAAGAATACAATAAAATTCACTTTATTCATTAATATTTTCTATGTGACATTCTCCAGACTCCGTACATTAGACTTTATTTGGTCGATAATGTCTCAAAGTAGAATAGAAATAACCGTTTGACCAATCAACAAATAAAAAAAAAATACATAGACAAGACTAGTCATTAGTTTGAGCCTTTTCACTTAACCCTTTTAAATCAATGTATGATCATGTGCCATTCCCCTTTAAACCAATAAATAAATATATGAACTGTAACTTAATGTAAACATATTAACCTTATGAGACGGTGCTTACACTTTAAACCCACAAACACGAGGGGACACCACTCTCTACATGTGGACAGTAGTAGTTTTAATACCCCTGCTCCTCACCATCTCACAGCACAGTACAACTCCACACACTGAGCCAGTCCAGGTAGCAGAAAGTAGGTCCAGAAATGATTTAGCGCGCACGCACACACACACACACACACACACACACACACACAGACCCCCTCTCCCCCCTCTCTCCCCTCTCTCTCTGCTGCATCTGGAACTCACTAGGTCTGAGGCCTGAGCCACGTGGACTGGCTCTAGCTCCAGTTACGGGTGCAACAAGCTGTGTGTGTGTGTGTGTGTGTGTGCGTATGTGTGTGTGTGTACTTAATCATTCATATTTCTGTATCGTCCACGTATTGGTAAACGTGTCCTCTGTATTTGTGGTTAAAAAAGTAAATAATATTTTCAGTCTCTGCACTAGTATCAGTTGATATCGGGCATTGGCAGATACTTAGTACTTATCGGTATCGGTATCAAAACAGGAAAAAGTTTGGTTTTAACGTTCTGTCTGGAGTCATGCTGGTTCGTGCCTGTCAGCAGAAATGTTACGTGGAGCTTCTTTAATAATAATAACAGATTCTGTCTTATGTTTTATATTGCATTATCCATTAGGGCTGCACAACGAAAAAATATCCACAATCAATATAATAACACTCCATCGGAAGAATGTACTGTTTAAGTAAAACATACTTTAAATATGGTCATCAAAAGTATCAAAAATCAGATCAGTCTAGATACTGTATTTTCCGGACTATAAGTCGCACTGGAGTATAAGTTGCACCAGCCAAAAAATGCATAATAATGAAGAAAAAAACATATATTTCACATATAAATCGCATCTGAGTATAAGTCGCACCCCCGGCC
>KN472540.1:18848-34264 GCA_000787095.1 Periophthalmodon schlosseri
AAGAGGGAGAGAGAAGAGGAGGGCAAAAGAGGGGAGAGAGAAAGAGGAGGGAAAGATAGTGGGTGAGGGGAGAGACAGAGAGAAGAAGAGGAAGAACAGTGAGAGAGAACAAATCTGTCTGTAACAGCTGCTTCTGAAACACTCAGGACTAAACACCACATTAACCCCAAAACACTGTCATCTATGTGACAGGACCAAACCAGGACTGAACCAGGACTAAACCAGGACTAAACCAGGATTGAACCAGGACTGAACTAGGACTGAACCAGGACTAAACCAGGACTAAACCAGGATTGAACCAGGACTGAACTAGGACTGAACCAGGACTAAACCAGGACTAAACCAGGATTGAACCAGGACTGAACTAGGACTGAACCAGGACTAAACCAGGACTAAACCAGGATTGAACCAGGACTGAACTAGGACTGAACCAGGACTAAACCAGGACTAAACCAGGACTGAACCAGGACTAAACCAGGACTGAACTAGGACTAAACCAGAACTAAATCAGGACTGAATCAGGGCTAAACCAGGACTGAAACAGGACTAAACCAGGACCGGATCAGGACTAAACCAGGACTGAACCAGGACTGAATCAGGACTTAACACCGCCTGAACCAGCACTGAACCAGGACCAAACCAGAGAGAAACAGAACCAGGACTGAAGAAAGTCTGAACCAGGTCTTAAGTATGAACCAGAACTAAACCAGGACTTAGATGTTTAGATAATATAGTGCTGGAGCTCGTATCATGTGTGAAGATGACAGCTCTCCGGCTCTGCTTTACCAAATACGGCCAGAGCGCAGATGTTCGGAGCGGGGACTGAGCGCACGGGCATCTCCTAATCTGGATACACCACACGCGTAAAAACGGTCACGTATAGAACGAGAGCGCGGTGGTCGGCTCTATAGACACACGCACGCACACACACACACACACACACACATACACACACACACACACACAGCGCGCACATATGGCACTGCCCCGTGAAAACAAGAACGCTCCGAGGTGCCACGGGAGACGGAGCGCAGCGCCACGTAACCTCCGTACGTCTGTTATTATTATCGTATAATTTGTCACTGAATTTTCAGATTTAGTAGACCTACGTAGGCTAAATAAACGAAAACGAACAAGGCTTGTCACGATAAATAACCCAATAGGCCTATGACAAAAAAAAAAAAAAAAAAAAAAAAAAAAAAAGAACTTCTTTTGGTGCAACGATTAGATTTAAGATGAAAAAGGTTGAATAAATAACTTCTATGACACATTATAGATATGCAATTATTATTAATTTGCAGCCCCAGTTTTCTTTACGATATTAGTCTTATATTTGTAATAGTTTCTGGGGATAAATTAGTTTCAAAATTAACGTTTACGTACGCCGTCTTAGATTTTCTTCAGCAATAAGTTACGTCTTACTTCCAAATGAGTTATCGTGACCGGCGTAACGCGACGTACAGTGACAGACGAACTCCGGCTCGGTCCCGGGGCCAAAGAAGAGCTCCGTTTTCGCCGCATCTTCACTTCAGAACAAACTTCAACAACTTCAACTTGAACAACTGATCAGTTGCGTCACTTTACGTTCAGCACCCGCGCGGCTTACGGTCTGCAGCCCGTGTCACGCCGCTGTTACGTGCGTTTCATTAACTCACAACAAACAAACAAATAAACAAACAAAGCCGCTTACCTTCGGAAACTTTCAGTGTCGCTGCTCTCTGCGAAGAAAAACGACGGAGCCAGATTGAGCAGGAGGAGGAGGGGCTTGTGGCGCACGAGCGAGGAGACGAGCAAGGAGAGAAGAGACGAGCAAGGAGTGAGGAGCCAAAAGAGTAGAGAGCAGGCGAGAGAGGAGTGAGGGAACAAAAGAGGAGAGAGCAACCGAGAGAGGAGTGAGGAAACAAAAGAGGAGACGTCAAGGAGTGAGGAGGTGAGAGACGAAACGAGAGAGGAGACGAGCAAGGAGAGATGAGACAAAAGAGGAGAGAGGAGACAAAAGTGGAGAGAGGAGAGGAGTGAGGACACAAAAGAGGAGAGACAAGGCGAGAGAGGAGTGAGGAGATAAAAGTGGAGAGAGAAGGCGAGCAAGGAAAGTGGAGACAAGTAAGGAGTGAGGAAACAATATAAGAGAAAGGAAATGAGCAAGGAGAGAGGAGCTGAGAGAGGAGACAAGAGCAGGCAAGAAAGGAGAGAAGAGGTGAGAGAGCAGACAGGAAACAAAAGAGAAGAGAGGAGGCAAGAGAGGAGATGAGCAAGGAGAGAGGAGGCGAGAGAGGAGACAAGCAAAGACAAAGGAGGTGAGAGAGGAGACGAGCAAGGAGAGAGGAGTGAGGAGACAAAAGACGAGAGAGGATGCAAGAAAGGAGCCAAGCAAGGAAGGAGGAGATAAAAGAAAAGAGAGGAGGCAAGAAAGGAGCCAAGCAAGGAGAGAGGAGGCAAAAGAGGAGCCAAGCAAGGAGTGAGGAAACAAAAGAAGAGAGGAGTGAGGAGACGAAAGATGAGAAAATGAGCAAGGAAACGACTTGTTATTTGCTCTGCTCCCTCTGACCCTTTCCTCTGCATCCTCTGCTCCTTTGACTTTCTCCTATGAATCCTCTGACCCTCACCTCTGCATCCTCTGCTGATCTAACCCTCTCGTCTGCATCCTCTGCTCCTTTGACCTTCTCCTCTGCATCCTCTGCTCCTCTGCTCCACATAGATTGACTGCACACAGGGCCTACTACGGGCTCCATCACTCCTTCCCTAAAACCCGTGATTGTTGCTTTGACCAGTAGAGGGAGCTAAGTGAATACCAAATACTTGAGTACACTCCTGAACGTGTTTGTGGCGTTACATAAGGAGATTTTCTATTAACAATCCTAAAGTGGTAAATGGTTTGAATTGTTTTAAAAGAGACATTTCAAACATCTACACAGCAAATGGTTACTAATAAGAACTCATCCATGTGTTTTAGAGTGGTGAAAAATAAAGATAGTTACAATAAACAACATATTCTATATTCAAATCCCGAGACTCAACCCAGAAATACACAGTATATACTTGTATTATTTTATGAGCCCTGAAGTCATATTGAATAGGCGGAGGAGGTAATACTGAAATCCAGTTCTGATCTGAATGGTCACTACTTAAACCCCAGCACCTGCAGCCAATGGTCACCCTATCAGCCGTCATTTCCCTATTTAGTCAGTTGATTATCAGTTGTAATTTCTCATACATGTCCTCAACATATATCTGTGAATCACACTGTCTTCACATGAAATCAGCACAATAATAAACTATAGCAGTGGTTATATAAACTAGCTAAGCAGAGTTATTTATTTTGCTCAGTGAGTGACTTCTGGAAGTTCTGAGCTTTCACACGAGGCATGGCCTGTCAATATACTGAGAATGAGAAAAACGTATGTGTCCTCTATCTGCAGGTTAAGGCTGTCCTCCCTCAGGCATGTTAGCACTGGGACAAAGCTGTTGTAGTTGAACAGAGCACAGGTTATTTGCATGTGAATGGTCAGCTGTGATGAGCCCGCCGGCCCCAGTCCACTGTCAACACAGCGCTCAGTCCCACCAGCATGGAGCCCACAAACACTAGTATGGAGCCCACTAACACTAGCATGGAGCCCACCACCGGAACCACGGAGTCCACCAACACTAGCACAGAGCCCATCTCCAGAACTATGGAGCCCACCAACATCAGCATGGAGCCCACCAACACTAGCACGGAGCCCATCACCAGAACCACGGAGCCCACCACAAGAACCATGGAGCCCACCAACGCCAGCACGGAGCCCACCGATACTAGCACAGAGCCCACCACCAGAACCATGGAGTCCACCAACACCAGCATGCAGCTCACCAGAACCATGGAGCCCACCACAAGAACCATGGAGCCCACTATCAGCTTCATGGAGACCTCCAGCACCTTCCTGTACTTCGCCTATGGCAGTAACCTGCTGAAGGAGCGCCTGACACTGAAGAACCCGTCCGCCACCGTGCACTGTGTGGCCCGGCTCAAGGTATGGCCCTGCCCAGTCAGAATCCTCAGGGGGAAAGATGGCTGGAACCTACGTTATTTGTATATTTGACTAGTTTAGAATTATTCTGATTTGAAGTATATACAATGTATATATTTCTGACTGGTTTTAATATTTAAAAGTACAATGTGTACATTTTCTGGCTTCTCTCTATCTGTGAAGAAGCAAGTGCACTTTCTATAAGATTGCATTTTTTTAGAGTATTTTTTTTTCCCCAATGAACACCAGTAATTGAAGAAATACAACATAGATACGTTTAATGCCATACTGTTGAGCAAGCAAAACAATAAGATCTCCATGGAGACAAACATGCCACTAGAAAAGTTACATAGTGTGTGAGAATTGTTAGCTTAAAGCAGACCTTTTCAGAGCTTTTAGCCATGTTATAGTTGTTTCCCCTCACCATTTACTCACCTGAAGTTGTATTTGAAGTGATTTGTGCATGTTTGAGCAATTTTTATTTGCTTATTTTCGAGAGAGCATTTTGCTGATCAACCTCTGTTTTAACCGCCACTGGCGTACGCCCACTGCTCTGATGTTTACAGCGACATCAGCTCCCATTGGATACCGCAGTTTTCTAACACGGAAGTTAGCAGACTTGTTTCTTTTATTAAGCTGTTTCAATATTGAGATTTAAAATGTGCAAATTATAACATAATGATTCACAAGTGTCACCGGTGGTGTGAAAATGGGGCCCCTTGGAAATAAGATTGCTCCAACATGCACAAATCACTCCAAATACAACACTGAGAGGGTAAATCAGAAGGGAAACAGCTATAACATGGTTACAAACTCTGAAAAGTCGATTTTACAGACTAGGTTTGCTTTAAACTATAGGTATTCTAGAATATTCTGATGTCACATGAACCCAACTTATGAGAAATAAAAGTATTGTATGTATACTTGTATATATACTAATCAGAAATCAGAAAATACATATAAACCACCAACTGTGTGCCCTGTGCAGGACTTCAGGCTGGTGTTTGGGAACCACAAGGGGCGGGCCAGTGAGCGCTGGCATGGGGGAGTGGCCACCATCGAACACAGCCCGGGCGATGAGGTGTGGGGCGTGGTGTGGAGGCTGAGCGTGGCTGACCTGGAGTCCCTGGACAGGTGAGGCAGGAGGGGGGTGGACAGGTGAGGCAGGAGGGGGTGGACAGGTGAAGGGGGGGGGGGGTGTACAGGTGAGGCTGGAAGGGGTGGACATAGACTGTATATATAAATGGACATAGTTATCCCGCTAACTTTCCAAATAGAAAGTGAGCATCGGCGTGCTTTAGTCTCCATCGAGTCTGGCTCCAATTCACTTTCTATTGAAAAACCATAGCCCCTCTCTCTGTAACTGCTGCTGTCAGGCTCTTCATTTTGCTCTTAAAATGTTCGTATTAACCTGTTCTACATGCTCCTGGTGTTTTATTTCGCTATTTTGTCCATAAATCAAGATAGGAACATTAATACCAGACAAATCTGACACCTTCTTTCCCTGAGTTTTGACAGGTTTGACAGGTTTGATTGACAACGTTGCTAAGGACTCGCTTCAACAGCCTCGTTCCAGATTGGCTCTTTGGTTGCTCTGATACTTGTTCCAGTTATGGAACTAGACTCCAATTTTGCCTCTATAACTGCTCTAGCCTCGATGAGCTTCATTTGACTGGAGCCGAACACTATGGGTGACATCACACTCACTTAGTCCACTTCTTTATACTGTCTATGGAGTGGACAGGTGAGTGGTGGACAGACGAGGGGGTGAATAGGTGAGGCATGAAGGAGTGGGCGGGAGTAGGGCAGACCTGGAGTCCCTGGACAGGTGAAGGAATATGGCCGACCTGGAGTCCCTGGACAGGGAAGGCGAGAGGTTGTAAACAGGTGAGGTCTGAGGGGGTGTGGCAGACCTGGTGTCTCTGGACTGGTGAGGCGAGAGGGGGTAGACAGGTGAGGCATGATTGGAGTGGTTTCTCTGTACATGTTGACCTGGATCTTCTGCTGCAGTCAGGAGAACGTGACGCTAGGAGCCTACAGCCCGGTGGAGCTCTCGGTGAGGACCAGAGGAGAAGACCTGAGCTGCCGCACCTACATCATGAACAGCTGTGTCTACGCCCCACCGTCTCCACAGTATCTGAAGGTAACGCTCTGTCACCAAATGTCACTGCAGCTGACCTTCTCATCAAACCCCCACACACACACACACACACACACACACATACAAACACATGTTGGGTTTCCATGCATGCTTCTTGGGGACATTAGACTGACTTACCTTCATTTTCTGGAGACTGATCCTAACCTTTAAGGTGCTGTGTTCATTCTAAACAGTTTGCAGTGGTCCAAAGCTATTCGTTGCTTATCTCATGCATTCTGAACATCCTAATTATTCACCACAATCAGTTTATAAGCGCTTTTCACAACTTTCAGAGATCAGGTAGGAGTTTAACGGTAAAGCTAACAACTATTAGCATGCTAAGTGTGCATTTCCTGATTCTGCGACAAAAAAAAAAAAAACTTTTAGTTTAATTAGTTGCGGCCAAAACCAGGCCTCCACCAGAAAAGTTACACAGTGCACCTTTAATTTCTATGCAATTACTGGGCCTATCTATATGAAACAAACCTAGCACAAAGTTCAGTGTCTACCTTTTTACATGTTTCCTAGTACTTTTTTCTGCAAAATAGTTGTTTTTGCATGAATTCCGCCTGCAGGTGTAGTCTTGTGAGTCTAGTGAGTTGGGGTCAGATACATAGAGAGCATTTGAGAGCTTTTGCCACGCCCCCTTTTTAGTCGACCAATCGATCGGCAGGACGTGTCTTTAGCCGATAAAGAATTTCTTTAGCCAACTCCAGGCCTACAAAGCTGTCACTGTCAGTTTGATCCACAAGATTAAGACATACCGGATATCGGTATGTATTGAAAAAAATCTAGGTTATTTCGAACCATAATACGCTGTTAGCACGCGCTCGTGTTGGCATGTTTTGACCTGTCTCACACGTGCATGCTGCTGGTCACACGGCACCAACACATTGGGACTAGATTGTGTTGGGAGCAGAAAGGTGCACGTCCAAACACCAACAAAGAGACAAAAGCCACAGACAAAGCTCGTGTGTGAGGCTACATGTGCAAAAGAACATTCTGGATGAGCCTGGCCGAGCTGTGGAGGTCAGGAGGCCCGCTGCTCCAGATGTGTGCGGAGAGCTCAAATGTGGGCCAGATCAGGGAGGGCTAGTCACTGGGGTTGTTGTCATTTCAACTTTGTGAATATCTGACCTCACGGAGGGCTAGAATTTGATGTCGTAATTTCAGATGGAAGAAAGGGGCTGGTACAGATCTATTGGAAATTAGCAGTTTTTGAAATATCCAAATATAAAATGCACAAATTTGTGTTTCTGTTAAAAAGGGGGTATTTTACTTCTATGGGGTATTAACTGCTAACACCTAACATATTTAGATCACCATGTTACCTTTTATTGTTTTGAAAATGCTATATTCGCCAGAAACAACATATTAACATGTTTAAAAGTTTCACTTTCGTTTTTGGCGCTCTGGGTCACTAAGTCACTCCCCCTTCAGAGCTATCACAACACAATCAGCGTGCATCCCGCTAATGAAACTACTGCACATTGCATCAGGTTTGCCAAGTTGCTGTGTACAGTTTTGTATCATGTTTTTGTATATTTATGGAGAATTGTTGAGTGGGAGCATGAGTGATGTAGACTTGTTGATGGAGCATTGTGCAGAATCTTACAGCTAACCGTAAGAAGGGTTGGAATAGGGCTCGGGAGAGATCGCTAAAATACTCAAACATGCATGAATGACATCTAAAACCGATTTTGGCATGCTTTTGATGAGGGAACAACGTTATGAATGACATCTAAAACCAATTTTGCCGTGCTTTTGATGAGGGAACGTTATAACATGGTAGAAAGCTCCAAAAATATCAATTTTGCATAATACCCCTCTTTAAGGATAGAGTCCACACATTTTCCATATGAATGTTGTGGCTAATATCCAATATTTTACTATGTCAGTATTGAAGGTGACCTAATTTTTCCAGTGGGGGTCAGCTATCTGCCTGTCTCTTTGCTAAAGATGTTCCGCAGTATGGCATTATATTCTTTGCTGTTATATTTCCACTTGAATTCATTTGGTTCTTTAAAGGAGGACAGACTTGTAATGACACACAGGCCCAAACTCGAGGTGACCGGGCTTTTGCTGTCTTCCTCTGAGTATTAGAACAGGCCAATATTTAAATATTTTTAAATCTTTGTTGAAAACTCATTTGTTTGCTTCTAACACAAGCTGAGCAGGACTGTTGTATTCTATTGTATTGTTCTATTGTGTTTTTGCATGTTTTTTAAGACTGCACTTTACATCACCTTTGTACAGCACTTTGGGCAGCTGTGGGTGTTTTTAAATGTGCTTTATAAATAAATATGACTTGACTTGACTTGACAAAGGGACTTTTTTGTGATGTCATACAATGGCAAGTGATAGGATAAAAAAGGTTTCAAAGCCAGTCATCTGGACACTGAGTTATAGACCCTAGTGTTTCTGGTAAATATCATCAGACTGAAAATGGCTTCTGGATGTTAGCTGAAGTGTCTTGATTGCAAAAACAATATCCAGATGACTACCACTGAAACGATTCCTACCTTGGATCATTCCTGGATGAATGGGATTACACTGACTCAACGACAAGTGATACAAGACACGTACTAACAGGATAAACCATGAACCCCCCCTAATAAAATGTCCTCCCTGACTGGTGCTGTGTCCTCAGGTGATCGTGATGGGAGCAGCACAGAACGGTTTGCCTCAGGAGTACCAGGCCAAACTGCGAGCCATAAAGACCAACATGTACGAGGGTCCTCTGCCCGTGATGGAGGAGCTGGAGCGGGCGTGGCGCAGGGTCGCACACAACTCCGTACCCCTATGACCACGTCACACCCCCCCGCCCCTCTGTGACGCTGCCCTGCCCATATGAACACCTCACACAAGACCTTCTCGGACCACCTCACACAAGCTCTGCCCCCCTATGACCACCTCACACAAGACCCGCCCCCCTATGACACTGCGCCGCTCTTGTGTTCACCTCACACAAGCTCCGCCCCCTTTAATCATCTCACAAAAGCCCCGCCCCCTATGACTGTTTCACACAAGCCCCATCCCCCTATGACCACCTTACAGAAGTTCAACCCCCTGTGACCACCTCGCACAAGCCACACCCCTCTAGAACCACCTCACACAAGCCCCGCCCCACTATGTCCCCTCCACAGAAGCCCCCAGGTCTCTGTGTGCATTTAAAGTGTTGGACCATCACTGTTTGCAATCATCTCTGTCTCTACTGTTTGGCAATAAATCTTTTTTCACCTCAAAATGACTGATTGCATTTTGTGAGAGGATTCTGTCTATGTGCTGCAGCGACTTTCAGGAGGTAAAAACAAGCTGAAAAGAGTAAAAGAGTCACACAGTTCACTATGACAGGCTTCATACACGTGGAGGTCCACAGGGAGCAGCCATAGGACCATAGCACTTTGAACCATCTCTAGTGGAAAGTAAACAAGGCTCGCAGGTTAAACAGGTTAAAGGCACTGTACCTGATTTTTACTGCCTTCAGTTAGTGAAAAACAGAACTAGTACATTTTAAAAAGGGGGTATTATGCAAAATCAGCTTTCTACCATGTTATGACGTTGTTCCCTCACCAAAAACATGGCTGAAGAGGTTTGAGATGATATCCAGAGTTTGCAGTGGTCCAAAGTTATTCCTCACTAAACTTATGCATTATGAGCATTCTAATTATTCACCATGATGAGTTTGTAAGCGATTTTCACAAGTCTTAGCAACTAGTGCAGTGCAGTTCTGGTGTCATGGTAAATCTAAAAACAACTACCATGTACTTCCTCGCTCGGAATACATTATAATTAGATGCAGACAGTACCAGTGGTGGATGAAGTACTCAATGTTGTTACTTAAGTACAGATACAGAGATAAAAAGTTACTCAAGTAAAAGTATCAAATGAAAAAAATCTACTTAAGTTTAAGTATTTAAGTACCCATTTAAAAATGTACTTTAAGAGTAAATAGTAAAAGTATTTCACACAAATGTTGTTCATCTGTTAAAGTGTAAATGTAGTAATTGATTAAAAATTATAAAGATTTTGATCAACAGTAACAATACGAATCAATTTCTTAATTTTTCTTATGAATTTTGTGTATTTATTTTTGTTGCTGAAAGCTGAAGCTTGAACTCAAAAACTTTAGTCCGGATGTTACCATGAACATGGTAAAAAATAACCCCTCAAATCATATGAAAAGTACTTTTTACTTTTCAGTCCTGTTCAAAAATGTAGTGGAGTAGAAAGTACAGATACTGCTCTCAAATGTAGTGAAGTAAAAGTAAAAAGTATCCCCTGTAAAAGTACAAATACCTAAAAATTCTACTTAAGTACAGTACTTTTCTACTTGTACTTACCTTATGTTATCTTCCATCTCTGGACAGTACACAGCAGACCTCAAAAGCTGCTTATACAATATATTTACTGGGGCAAGACAAACTGTGCTTAAATACATGGGAAAGACAGGTAGAGGGCCTTTAAAGTGGTTGATTTAGTGTGAGCTGTAGTAATCGCACAGGGGAGGCCACAGCACAGGCTCTATGTGGCTCCTAAGTGAAATGAAAGTGTGACACACATGATACTTGGACTCACATGTTAATCTTGTCATGATTGTGTGAGTTTTTATTTTGGCGGTGACTTGCACACTGCTGCTGGACCTCCTGAGGACTCTGTGAAGGCATTCCAAACAAACACGGATGTGGGGCAGAGCACGGCCTGACAGCAGGGGGCAGCAAAACAACACCTCCTCCTCCTGAGTCTGCAGCATCTGCTCCAGAGGGACACACGCTGGACTCTCATTCACAAAACATGAAGAATACCACAGACGGCTTTTAGGGACTGACTACAGGAATAATCTTCCTCTGACACTTTCAAACTGCACTTAAAGCGTCCTATTCTTTAAAATGGACTTTTCAGAGCTTTAATCCATGTTAAAGTTGTTTCCCTTCCCAGTTACATTCTCAAAGTTGTATTTGGAGTGATTTATGTTTGAGTAATCTTTAATTTATTAATTTATTACATTTATTTTCAAGACACCATTTTGCCAATTAACCCCGTTTTTACCAACACCAGTACACGCCCACTGTGACGTACTTATTTCCTTCTCCAATTTTATTTTATTAATCTGTGATACCTGTAGGATTTGGCAGCATCCTGTAGTTATTTTTGTACAAATGAAAAAAAATCCGTGGCTCTAGGACGGATTTACAGCTTCTTGTAAGATACTAGATAAGAACATGTTACCAAGTTTTCAACGGTGGAGGAAGAAGGAATTTTGTTACTTAAGTAAAAGTACACGTACTGGAGCAAAAAGATACTCAAGTAAAAGTAAAAGTATCACATGAAAAAATCTATTTAAGTAAAAGTATTTCTCACAAATTTTGAGGTCTTATAAAGCTTCAAATGTAGTGATTTGTTCGACAGAAACAACTGAATTGATCGTTTTTTCCAGCTGTTTTTATTAGTACATTTTTGTTTGTTATGAACACGTTAAAAATTATGAACATGTTAAAAATAAGCCCTCAGCCTATTCAGCAGGTCTCAAACATTAATAAAAAATACTTTTACTTTTCAGTCCAGTTAAAAAATGTAGTGGAGTAGAAAGTGCAGATACTGCTCTCAAATGTAGTAAAGTAAAAGTAAAAAAGTATCCACTGTAAAATCTAAAGTAAATAAATACCTAAAATTTTTACCTAAGTACAGTACTTTACTACTTTTACTTTGTTACGTTCCACCACTGGTTTTCAAATATTGCAAAGAAAGTATAATTATTTCTTTAGATATTTACAATTAAGACAATATTTACCTTCAAATGTAACAAAGACACATTTTGACTAGCCTCCATTGACTGAATTAATCTGGTATCACAATATTGTAAGGGATGTACGTCCCTTGTGCCATTTCTAAACTTTAATGTAGTCTAACAAACAGTAGGGGAAACTGGACTGACAAACACGCTTCTCCAGCTGAACAGTGGGAAAGCACATGTGAAACTACTCATTCAACTTCTTGTTCTACTCATTGGCGAGAATTCATCTGAAAAAGAGTTTGAACATAAAAACAGCTCTCTATTTTCTGATCTATGTTATAATGTTGTTTCCTCATCAAAAATATACCTGGAGCTGTGTTTTGTTTCATTCACACATGTTTAACGCACAAACTCTGCATATTTAGGCTGAGTTCTTCTCTCAGACAGAAAACACTCTGTTCCACCTTGTGATGTTATGTAGTAATACAGGAAGTGCTCAACTGTGTTTTTAGTCTCCATACCCCTTCGCTAGAATCATTTGGATGATTTCAGCCCTGGAATTATACCCTTGTGATGTATGTAGTAATACAGGAAGTGCTCAACTGTGTTTTTAGTCTCCATACCCCTTCGCTAGAATCATTTGGATGATTTCAGCCCTGGAATTATACTGAAATGTGTGAATGAAACAAAACACAAAAGGCAATGGCTTTAACCTGACCCACATTTAATATAGGACTGGTTCGAATTAACTGAAAAAATCATAAAATGGAAGGTTTGAGATATATGTTAAGGCTTCAGGCTGATGTTTACTATTCAAAATGGGGTAAATGGTCTAAATATCTAGTCTAGTTGATGGTTTGTGCTGCTCTGATCTGTTCATGCATACAACTGTGCATCACTCCAGAGTCACGTAATGTTTGCTCAATCCTTTGCCGACTGTACTTGTTGTTGTTCTACTATTGTGCAAAACCTTCAATAAAAATAAACTGACAAAAAATAGAAGAAAATCTGCGGCTCGCGAGTGTGATCTGCAGCTATCCATCGGAAGTGGTGACATTTACGACATTTTTAGTGACGTTTACAGCGACGTCAGCTCTCACGACATCAGCGGACCTGTTTCTTTTATTAAGCTGTTTTAGATGAATTTTGCGATTTAAAATGTGCAAATTATAACATAATGATCCACGCGTGTCATAGATTGTAACTATACAGCAGACACAAGCACAATATGTCTGCTTTAAACCGTGGAAGGAAGGAAAACTAAGTCTGTGAACACTTTGAGCTCAGGCCTGTTCCTGTTCAATGTTACAGTCTGACATATTAACGCTGTGACTGGTACAGATGTTTTAATATGCGCTTTCCTAACAAACAAACAAACAAACAAATAATTAAATAAATACTTTTTTAAAATCTTTAGCTTACTCTTTGTTTTGCACTGGTCACACTAGCCAACTTTGTTCATCCCTTGTGTTTCTTCCCCTGCATTTGACTCATCCATAGGAAATTACACTAGGGAACAGGTCTTGTCAGAAGCAGTGGGAAGCACCAATACAGTGCCCAAAGTAAACCCACCCAGACATAAGAAGAACACGCAAACTCTGCAGAGAAAGGCCCGGGCCGGCTGTGAGCTAAACCCAGGACCTTCTTGTAGTGAGGCGTGAGTTCTAGCCCCTCTGCCACTTGGTTTGGTCATTTCACATTTTTATATGCCACTTTTCCACCTTCAAGTCACTCAAAGCGCTTTACATCAAGAAACCACTCACCAATCGGTGTACGCAGACACTGGGGTGAGTTGAGGTGAGTTAAGTGTCTTGCCCAAGGACATAATGACAGCATTCATCTGTGGGAGCTGGAATCACACCATCAACCTGTGAGTCAGTCCACTCAACCAATGATGTTTTTTTTTAAATGTTCAGAGTGGGATTTGAACTGCCACCCTTCGGATCAGTGAACAAATGCTCTACCAACTGAGCAACTGTCGCTCCTTGTAGTTGAACATAATTACACAACACATTCCCCAGAAGTAGCACCTCACGTGGTCATTTCGGCACGCAAAGCATCAAGCAGCCAGTTCACCCTCTGTGGTCTGTTCTCCGTTCATTGTTATGTTGTGTAATCAGTTTTATTATTAAAAAAAACAGTGTTGCATTTTCAGATAAACTGTACAAATACATGGGCTACGGTTAAAACTTCAGAGAGCCGAAAGATGTGACTTTACACCAAGCACAAATGGCTTTGATGAGTAAAACCTGGTCCAGCTGTGAGGAGCCTGAGGGGAGGGGCCTGACGGGAGGGGCCTGACAGGGGGCAGGGGGCCCTTTTCCGCTTTGTGCGCCTGTCACTGTGGATTTGTGCGCACCTTTGTTCTGCACACGGTCAGGAACATGTATGCAACGCTTCAACTGTTACTGGACTTTCTTCTGAGGGTCTAACTGTCCGGTGCAAGAAACAGGAAAGACAAAAACACCAAAGAAGTAAAAAAAAAAACAAAAAAAAAAAACGTGTCTTGCTCAATAACACGGCATTGTACACGCACTGCAACATTCAAGTGACTGAACTGTTAGCATGTGCATGTAACTCGAAGGCCTTTTCCGATAAACTTTGACATAGTGAACCAGATACCGCGTGCGCACTAACGTCAGTCTAACAGCGGGCGGCGCTACTGCACACGTCCTTGTTTTGCTCAGAACCGGTGTTATGCCATGAAAGTCCCCCTGCCAAAATGTGCCCCCCCTCCACCTCCTTTGTGAACCGTTTCTCTGCACAATGTGAATGAAACAAGAATGTAAATAGCTTCTCCAAAGTCTTGACTAGTTTAAGGCCACGTTTTTCGAAGTTTTACGTCTTTATTATAATATTTAGATGGGAGATGATGTTTTTTTTATTTACAATAATGAAAATGGCATATTACTTCTTGTACTATAGGATTTGTTTTTACACCAAATAAAGACGTAATACACCAAAAAATATGACTTTAAACTAGTCAAGACTTTGGAGGCGCCATTTAGACCTACGTTTATATTTTATTCACGTTGTCCAGAGAAAATGTGTAGAACACGTTCGTAAAGGAGCGGAGGGGGGCAAATTTTGACAGGGGGGAGTTTTATGGCATAACACCGGCAGCAGGTTATCGTCGCAGCATTCTCTGAAAACGTTAAAATGTTTGGCAAACACCGGGCCGTCCCTGAGGCAGATGTGCGCGCTCTGAATAGGCCCACCCCGCGGTCTAGTACGAGGCGCAGCGAGGAGCCCCACATGGCTGTTACACAAGCCCCCGCGCGCGAGCCCACCGGGGCGAGACCAGAGACAAACCAGCGGCCCAATAAGGCGAGGGCCACGGGGTCACGCGCTATTACCAGAGCAGGGGATAACTGACCACTGAGGACAGGCCATTGAAAACGCGTGTCTTCATTACGCACGGACTAGGACGTAGGACTGTTTTTGTTTATGTATTTCTGTTTATGCACCGCGTCGATTATGAGAAATTAGAAAAAAAATGGAAAAATTAATTTGCTAATAATAATAATAATAATAA
>KN472542.1:9114-23995 GCA_000787095.1 Periophthalmodon schlosseri
CAGCTATGTGGGAGCCGCTCATTTGAATAATTATTGTTCTGTTTGTTTGGCGTCTTGTTTCAGCCACAGAGACGCTCTGTCACCTAAACAAAGAGTAGGTTGGGTCCAGAAACAAGGCGGGGACTGGTTTATGCAGTTGTACGTCCTCTGTAATGGTATGTGCATGTGTAGAGTGAGTGAAAAGTGAAGTTCTAGAAGTTCTGCAATACTTTTTAATAGTTTAGTTTGTTTGTAATTGAGTAGGCCGCTGTTTAAAAGTCCTATATTACCAAAAAATTGACTCTTGTGAGGTTTAAGTCATGTTCTAATGATGTTACCTCCTCAAAAACAGACCTGGAGTTGTGTTTTTTCATTCACACACGTTTGAGTAACGCTTTATTATTAGTCTGTCTACATCTCCAAAGCTCAAAATGCTCCGTTTCACCTTGTGATGTCATGAAGCGGTAGTTTTCAAGTTAACAGCTCCTTTTAGCTTTTGTTCAGTCGAGATCGGCAATTCCTGGGCTGAAATGATCCAGATGATTCCAGTGAAGGTGTGTGGAGTTTAAAAACACAGTGGAGCACTTCCTGTATTACCGCGTGACATCACAAGGTGGATCATGGTGTTTTCAGTTTGAGAGAACTCAGCCTAAATCTGCAGGGTTTGTGTGTTAAAACATGTGTGAATGAAACAAAACACAACTCCCACAACATTAGAACACAGATAATAATGATTTTTAAATAATTTTTACCCTCAAGTCACGTCAACACTTTTGGTTGTTGGTTGTTTATTTAATTTTTAATCAGCCTCTTATTCATTTATTCAGTCCTAGAGACACTAAGCGACATATTAACTCCAAAAATCGCATTATTATTATCTTTTTTTCTTTTCCAAATATGGATTCCCCGAACCACCATGGTCCAAACCGCTGTTAATGCAGTGTATTGATTGGCTGGTAACGGGGGTGGTTTACTTGCGTAGCAGCACTGGTCAGAGTGGCAGCTGTCTGACCGCAGGGGAGGGGTCAGCCAAAGCCCACGGTCTCCTTGGCTTTTTGATGAGGATGGCACCATAGTGTGGTCATGCCCCGGCTCCAGTCAAAAGCGTCTGTGTCCGTGCAAGTCAGGAAGGGGAATTACGGCACTGAAGAGACGGGGGAGAGCGTTTGAGCAAAGTTTCACAATGGGTCATGATCATTACTACATTGACTTGTGTTTTCTGGCTCTATATATATCGTGTATAACTTAGCGTGGGAAGTTTTTGTTTATTTTACATAGTATTAGGCTTATACGAAGAGATTTGAGCCTTAGATAATAAGATAATATTAGTAACTTAATTAACCGGTGGAGCTGGAGGAAGTGTCTGGAGTGAGGGAAGTCTGAGAGTCCTGGATAAGAGGAAGAAAATGGATGGATGGATGATAATTAACTTGCATAACAGATTATAAACTTTAGAACTAACTACTTTTGTGTTTCGTTGTGCTATTTATACTTTGCTGGCCACGTTATGTTTAATATAATTCACTTAAGGGTTTATGGTCATTGTGATGCTTTGAGGTTATTGTGAAACTGGTGTAAATTCATTTTAATATTATCGTTTATCGCGTATATTTACTTTATAGCGATATATCGAACTTTTAAAATGTGTTAGCGTGACAGGGCTAGCCACGTTCTTTAGGTCAGTTTGCAAAATGGACTTTAGTTCTAATCTGGCTGCTGGATTGAAAAGCGTGATGTGGAAGATTAGGTGGGGAGAAACAGAGCGAGTTATTTAAAATGCGTTAGGGTTGTGGTTCGCTCACTGTAGCTCGAGGAAGCGTTAGACACGGTTAAAAAAGTGCTGCTGACCGCAGAGAAATGAGCCTGCTCTAATTACAAGCCTCAGTCATGCAAAAAAAGATCTGAGACTCGCAACCAACTCAGCAGAAAAAGTTAAATACTGTGTCTATTTTGTTTGTATTTGAATGTCAAAAGCATAGACTGGATATTTAAATGGACATAGCTAACACGCTAGCCACCGTGTTCCGAATAGGAAGTGAGCATGAGCGCGCTTCCGGCTCCATCGACCCTGGCTCCAATTCACTTTACATTGAAAAATTGTCGCCCTTCTTTCTGTAACTGCTGCTGTCAGACTCGTCATTTTGGTCTTAAATGTTCGTATTAACCCTCTACATGATCCTGGGGTTTTTATTTCACTATTGTGTCCGTAAATCAAGATATGAACATTAATAACAGACAAATCAGGCGCCTTCCTTCCCTGAGTTCGGTCCCGCTAGCGTTAGCAACAGGTTTGATTGACAGCGTTGCTAAGTGGCCGCTCCCTGCTAAACCAGAGGTGCGGGCGGGAAGGGGCGTTACCTTCAACAGCCTCGCTCCGGATTGGCTCTTCGGTTGCTATGACACTCGTAGTCGGAATTCCAAACTCGAAACTCGGCTCCAAATCCGCCGCTATAACCGCTCTGGCCTCGACGAGCTTCGTTTGACCGGAGCCGAACGCTGCGGGTGACGTCACACTCACTCCGTCCGCTTCTTTACGCAGTCTGTGGTAAAAACTAACGCTGTCTTTTCTCTCCTCTCCAGCATGACAAGAACAAACTGTCCGCCTGCAACAAGTTGTGCTATGCCATCGGCGGCGCCCCCTACCAGATCACAGGATGCGCTCTGGGCTTCTTCCTGCAGATCTATCTCCTGGACGTGGCTCAGGTGAGAGGGCTGACCTTATCCTGCGCCCTGCCCGACACACGGGCATCGGCCGGGGCTTGTTCAACATCACTATTTCAGCCTTTTGCTCTTTCGCTGTGCTCCCTCGCTCGGTGGTTTGTGAGGATGTCGTGCGGCCAGATGTGGGAGGGGCGGGAGCCAGATTTCCTTATTACAGTATTTTCCGGACTATAAGTCGCACTTTTTTTCATAGTTTGACGCAATTTTTACGTGAAATATGTTTTTTTTCTTCATTATTATGCATTTTTTGGCTGGTGCGACTTATACTCCGGAAAATACGGTAATTAATGAAATAATGAAATATCCAAAAGGTCAAATCACAAATGTTGAACCTGATCATTACAACAGAAATCTGCTTTTCAACCATATTCATTTTATCTGTTTTAAAGTGGCCATATTACGCTGTTTTCCGATCTATGTTCTAATGTTTCCTCATCTCAAACAGACCTGGAGTTGTGTTTTGTTTCATTCGCACATGTTTAACACAAAACCTGCAGATTTAGGCTGAGTTCTTATCTCAAACTGAAAACACTCTGTTCCACCTTGTGATGTCATCATGCGGTAATACAGGAAGTGCTCCACTGTGTTTGTAAACTCCACACACCTTCACTAGAATCATTTGGATGATTTCAACCTTGGAATTGCCAATCTGTACTGAACAAAAGGTAAAAAGGAGCTGTTGAAAACTTGAAAACTACCACTTCATGACGTCACAAGGTGGAACAGAGCATTTTGAGCTTTGGAGATGTAGACAGACTAATAATAAAGTGTTACTCAAACATGTGTGAATGAAACAAAACACAACTCCAGGTCTGTTTTTAGGAGATAACAACATTATAACATGGTTTTAAGCTACAAGAGTCAATTTTTTTGCGTAATATCGGACCTTTAAATATTCGTATAGAATGTTGTGATGTCATCTGAAACCCACCAATTGGAACACAGCGCACATAAAGACCACCAGTACACTACCCCAAAAAGAGGTCAGAACAAAGTGAAAACTTGGCTACTATACCAGGCCGTTTCTCAGTAGGAGGAGCTCACTTTAATTGGATTTGACATTAAGCCCATGGTCATGACTGTGAAAAGTTTGTAAGTCGTGAGCTTCCGAGGGGTCAGCTTTGTCCAGTTTCTTTTGATTCTTGATTAAGTCGCTATAAACTGACACAGCATGGCGCCGATTCTACAGTCCGAGGCTTTCAGCAGCCCTGGCATCCAGTCAGGCGTGCCTCCTTCACACAAAACACAGAGAAATGAGGGCAGGAGTGGCCAAGTGCCTTCACCAGACTGCCAGACGATTAAAGCTGATTACTGTAAACATTAGTGTAATCCTTTGTTTTTTTGTGTTTAGTAAATTTGGCTGCTAATATCTTTGTCCTTTCCTTTTTAAAGATGGACCCCTTCTACGCATCGATCATTCTATTTGTGGGAAGAGCTTGGGATGCGGTAACTGACCCCACCGTGGGCTTTCTGGTCTCTAGAAGCCCGTGGACTCGTTTTGGACGCATGCTGCCCTGGTAAGTCATCGGGCAATGGGTTTAATAAAGAAATAGCCCTCGTAGAACTCAAAAGAAGATATTGTCCGACACCTGGCCTTATCAGTCACGAAATACTTGTAAGTTGCCCCCGTCACTTTTTCCCCAAACCTGCTCAGCTGTCGTGACTCATCGAGATCGGAGCGTTGAGAGCCAAACAGGAGACGTGCGTCGGTGTTTGGGGCAGAGCCTTGTGGTGACATCACTGGAGGTTTACTCGGGGTCAGTGTGTGATGTAATCCCAACGCCGTAACGCCATTGACCATTCGGCTTCGGTACATAAACGTCTGCGTCTCAAAACAAGACCGGTTTCCCTCTGTACTCAATACAAACACTACGAGGAGTGTCGTCACCTCTTTCTTACAGCATGGCCTCTGGCGGGGCGCTGGTAAATATAACTTGCGCTGGCGTGCAGACTTGGCAGCGTTCTCTGCTTCTTTCAGAGTTCTACGTTCTTTAACTGTCACATTTTTTGTTATTAATTCGCCACGTGCCGCGAAAGAGATTTTAAAACGTGGGATCGTTTTTGCTGCGCCGCCTTTGCTAGTGCTGCGTCCGTGGAAGTCGGAAAAAGCCGTGGGTTTGGGATGTGGTAGGGTCGTTTTCACACAGAGGTGACCGACCCCGTTCCTAAATGGCGTTCCCTCCCCCACACTTCTCCCATCTCAGTGTTTAGTTTGATGTTCTTTTCATTCTACACATTTTAGTACTTGGCTTGTGGCTGTGACTTGGCCTATTCTTATATCAACTTCTCGTTCAATATATGAAACATGGAACCATATTTTTTTAGGTTAATTTCCCAGTTCTGCAAAAAAAGGAAAAAGTACACACACGTTTTCTTTGCAATACTGGGAAATTGTTGGTAATTTTCTAGTTATGATGATGAGATTTAAGCCTCAGACAGTTGAATTAATAACTTTTACGTCCCATTACAGATGCAAACGAAGTACTTGTGTAGCGTGTGCGTTTCATTCTACAGCTCATGGTTTGTTTTTTAATCACATTTTGGATTTAAAATAGTTTTTGTGGTTTAAATCTGCTCTTGGGTTTTTGTGTCAGCGTCATAATGAGTTTCAGTATTATCGTCTATATTTTCAGCAAGTCAAAGTTTGCCTTTGCGTTCGTAATCTTGGCTGAGGATCTGATCTACATGGGTGATCTTGAGGTGTCCTGTTTTGATTCGTCAGTTCGTCTTGTCACATGATCTAACCGTTGCACTAAAGTAGTTTAATCTTTACTAGAATCTTGTAAATCAATTTGCTCGAATGTCACAAAGCCAGAGATGTTCTCAGAGTAACTCAAAGCAAAACGTGCTGTAGCCTCAGGTGAATGTCCCTGCCACCGAATGCCTTTTGTAATTAGCACCACAGGGAGCTACGCAGGTTGCTGACTGCCAATGGTTATTTAAATCTGTCATTTTAAATATGAAATCCCTAAAGAAAAGCTTGTATGCAGTGGGGAACCGTAAGCCCCTGTTGGGTTCTCCATCTTAACATGCCCTCAGGTCCACACGGAAAGACGTTTTGTTTTGTTTTTCTAATTAAATTAGTTGAAGAAACATTTAAAATCCGTCAACTGGACAAAAAGTTGACTGATTTTAAGTTTTTCTTTTGCTATGAATCATACCTGGACTGAGGGATTGCACTGACATCTTTATTAAATTAGAAAAAAAAGTACATTTGAAGGAACGTTTTACTGTAATGAACTTTTGAGTTGAACGAAATGCTCGACGAAGGGGTTTTCTTGGCATCCATCTCGACTCCGATAGTGGCAGGTGTGGTCCATGCGTGAAAAATTACATGACAAAAGTCTATGTAAGCTCTCGGCACAAGGGCGCGGTTTGCAGGCTTCTCCAGACCTTTAATTTAATCCAGTGTTCTGATGCTGCAAACAGAAGTAGGTCACAGTTTTGGTTCAAATCTACACGTATCCCGCTCGTGATGGAGACTGGAGAATATTTTTGTGTTTCCGGGACAATGGTGCAAAGAATGTCAGGCATGTTTGGTCACATTCACTGGTCGAGACGTAAAGATTTGAATTTGCGAGTGTGTGCTGCGGGAGCTAGAGAAGGCGCTCCATCTTAAACGTCTGTGTGGAGGGAATGGGGGAGGGCCCGGCGAGCCGCGATTGGTCCAGCCCACAACACACCACCGGGGAGAGCCAATGGAACGTCAGCTCTCGGCTATGAACACTGGAATGGGCGGTGAGGAATCCAGAGGGGTTACTCGGGTTCAAGTTGTGTGTAGCAGCAGGATGATTATCGCTGCTGCTGGAGAATGTTACTCTGTGTGTGTTTATTCCTTTGAGCTTTTTCTTTCTAGTGAAAAATTTAGCTAATATGTTTTAACTTTGATCCAGGAGCATTGCCACACCTTAAGTTTTTACCGCTTCGTTCCAGGCAGCTAAAGCTCGCATCAACCGCACCTCTAATTACCCAAAAGCCTTATTTATACAATCCCGACAACGCCGTCTGTCCGTCTCCGCTCTCTCGACGCTAACTCCCGCTAGCTCATGCTATGTCACTGCTGTCTCATTCCACGTCAGGTCCCGTGTGACGTTGGCTCACGTTGTCTCCACGTTTGCGGTCTCGTGTTTGCTCAGGCTTGTCGTTATTGCTTCATTAGCTCTTTTTCTAACGTGCTAGCGCTGCGCTTGCTAATCATGCTCGCGTCATCTCTCCTCATCTCCTCTGTTCGACTCTTATCTCTTCATCCGTCATGAATCATCCCTCATTTGAACATCTTCCCTTCATCCCTCACCCTCCCTCCCTCTTCCGTTCATCTGTCATCACACCTTCCCTCATTTGACCCTCTTCCTTTCATTCTCACTCTCCCTCTTCCCTTCTTCCCTCATTCAAACCTCATCGCTACATCCCTCACCCTCCCTCCCTCCCTCCCTCTTCCCTTCATCCCTCACCCTCTCTTTTCCCTTCTTCCCTCTTTCAAACCTCATCCCCTCCCTCAGCCCTCATTTGACCCTCATCCCCCTGTTCCTCATTCAACCCTCATCCCTTCATCCCTTCATCCCACCATCCCTCACCCCTCATTTGACCCTCTTCCCTTCAGCCCTCATTCGAGCCTCATCCCTTTATCCCTCATTTGACCCTCATCCCTTTATCCCTCATTTGACCCTCATCCCTTCATCCCTCATCCCCCCATTCTTCACTCAACCCTCACCCCTTCATCCCTCATTGGACCCTCATCTCCCCTTTCCTCATTCAACCCTCATTCCTTCATCCCACAATCCCTCACCCCTCATTTGACCGTCCACCCTTCATCCCTTACCCTCCCTCTTCCTTTCATCCCTTCATCCCTCACCCCTCATTCGACCCTCATCCCTTCATCATTTGGAAACACTTAAACAATAGACCATTTAAAACTCTCTGCACCAAATGATCCTTTCCGTATTCTCTGGAAACTGATACATTTGCTTATTTCAGTAAATGCAAAAACGCGGTGAGCTTCAACGCGTCTGTAAACGCGAGTCCAAACCACGTGAACGACTTTTGCATATTGCCGATAACCTGAAGAACCAGTACCGTTGTGTGTATAGCTCCAACCGCCGCAGGCCGACTGAACCCGCCTGGATATGAGCCCCACTTACTCATCACGAGTTTTTTTTAGACGGGTTAAATTTGATTCCCTCTGGGTCATCGGCACATTACAGCTTTGAGCCACCGCTGACGGATCTGACCTACTGTACCCACAACGAGGGGACTTTTCATTAGGGAGGCACTTCTGATATCGATTCTGTATCTGTCAATTTTAACCGGTATTAACAGATACCAGTGTAAAAATTGAAACTGGCGCTTATTTCTTTAAAACACCGTTGACTTATTTCGCTAAAGAGATCCATTTGTGTTATGTAACTGTTATTTTTTTCCTTCAAATAACGACTGAACAGCTTTGTATGAATAAAAGTTCAAACATTATGAGACTTTCTAGGCCAAAATCAGCCTGTAAATAGTCTTATTATATCCAGCTAAAGGTCCAACCAGGAAATCGTCGGAACCGATATCTGATCCAGCAAATTTTTCTAAATCGGCGCCACGGATAAATGTATAAAGTGAGTGTGACGTCACCCACAGCGTTCGACTCCGGACAAATGAAGCTCATCGAGGCTAGAGCGGTTATAGGGGAGAATCTGGAGTTGGGTTCTATATTTGGAATTCCAGACGCAAGTATCATAGCAAAACCTGTTGCTAACACTAGCGGGAGCAACTTCGGGGAAAGAATTTGTCTGTTATTAATGTTCATGGCTTGAGTTACAGACACAATAGCGAAATAAAAGTGCCAGGATAAAGCAGAGCGGGTTAATACAAACATTTTAAGACCAAAATGACGAGTCTGACAGCAGCAGTTACAGAGGGAGGGGACACAGTTTTTCAATAGAAAGTGAATTGGAGCCAATGGAACGCAGCGGCTAGCAGATTAGCTATGTCCATTTATATATACAGTCTATGGTATCGGTACATCCGTAGTTTTCATCTCTTTCTACTTTGAAGGCACTATCCAGCCCCCTAAATGTTTTTAGAATTTTTTTTTGTTGACTTTATTTACACAGCACATTTAGCTGAAGTGCTTCACATAAAACTTGAATTGAAATGGAAAAGTGAAAAGCCACATAAAACATTGTGTGAAACCCTCTGCAGTCCTCCCACACAATAGTTCCCTTAAATTACATAAAAGTCTGTCTAGATCAAATATTCCAGCTCCCACACACGAATGCTGTTGTTGTATCTTTGAGCAAGACACTTAACCCACCTCGCCCCCAGTGTCTGCGAACACTGGTGTATGAGTGTGTGTGTGTGAATGGGTGAGTGGTTCCTTGAAGGTGGAAAAATGTGCCCGTTTATCATTTTGACCATGATTTTACTTCCTGGTTTAGTTTTAATATTATTGTTTATCGTCTATTTTACTTCAACAAAATAAAAGTTGGGTTAGAGTGACATTACTCTACGCTCTATATAGACCTATAATCACTTTATATCAAAATTCAGTATAACAAACCTGGAACAATCTAATCAGAAAAGGTCTGACTCTGTTACATACTTCCATCCATGACTCAGATCCTTCCTGGCGTGTTTGACCTGCTTTTCCCCTCACCACGTTTATAATCTAGAACACAGGACACCAAATCATGAGCCACATCCTGCCTTCCCTCAGGCGTGGTCGCACCGCAGGCTCTGATTGGCCAAAGGGAATCTGACCATCGGAGGAAGCGCCCATGGTATGAGGAAGTGACCGGACGCTTCCCCCTGAGGGTTTTTAGAAATGATCCCATCACAGAATGACCTCATATGTTGAGCAGCGTGTTTAATATGTGGAAGTGGAATGACGCGTAGGAAGGGTGTGGACTTTAATTCAAATTAAAAATATCAATATGCATCAAAGTGCATGTGTTAGGCCTGTCACGATACATCTCCATAGAGAAAATGAACGATAATATTTATTTTTTTAAGTTGTAGGAGTGAAGACGTCTTCACACCTATTTTGTCAACTGGAAAAATCAGACCTGGACGACTGAGGGATTTCAAAATAATCCTCGTAAACCAATTTTAAAAATACTGTATCATTAAAAAGCCTGAGCTGTAACAAATAAAAAGCAGATTGAACCAATAATCAGCCGTAGAAGAAGTTTATTCTACGCTCTACAGCTTAAAACTTACCTTCTTACATAAAAATGACCAAAAACACACTTTTGCGAAGAAATTGTCCCAATATTTGAGTTCCAAAATGCATTGCTCCGACCGCGAGTATCATAGCAACCAAAGAGCCAATCTGGAGCCCGCACCGCTGTAGGTCAAACCTGTTGCTAACGCTAGCGGGAGCGACCTCGGGGAAAGAAGGCGCCGATTTGTCTGTTATTAATGTTCAAACCTTCAATGACAGACAAAATGGCAAAATAAAAAACCCCAGGATCATGTAGAGCGGGTTAATATGAACATTTTAAGACCAAAATGATAAGTCAATGAAGCCGGAACCTTTTTCCTATTTGGAACGGGGCGGCTAGCACGTTAGCTATGTCCATGTGTGAATGAAACAAAACACAACTCCAGGTATGTTTCTGATGAGCTAACCACATTATAACACGGCTTAACGCTCACAAGAGTCCATTTTGTGTAATATAGGACCTTTTTAATAAGTAAAATTCACATTAAAACTGAAAAATCTCACTCCTAAAATATGAAAAACTAGGAAATTCATGTCCACACCCAAAACTCTCTGCTCTAAGCTTCTCCACGTTTAAACTTGGCAACAACAAACAGCTGAGGTCCTGCAGTTTGGCCGAGCGCAAATCGGAGCCAGCCGCATTAATCGGTGTGTGTTTCCCCTTACGTAACAACAGCCCCTCTTCATAACGTCTGTTTACTACCTCACGCTCGGCTGCGCTCACGTTGACCCTCCGCTCATGTTTTGGTTCTTTTCTTTCTCTCCTCCTCCAGGATCGTGCTGTCCACCCCTCTGGCCGTTCTCGCCTACTTCCTCATCTGGTACGTGCCTCCCTTTGAGAACGGCAAAGTCATCTGGTACCTCTTCTTCTACTGCCTTTTCCAGACGCTCCAGACAGTGAGTGTGACAAAAATACGCACACACACACACACACACACACACACACACACACACACTACCACTAGGCCTGTCACTATAATTACTAACGATATCGGGTTAGCGTTTAGTACTTCACAGATGGAACGTTTTTGAGGGTCAGTATTTATCACTTTTTCCTTGCACTAGTGGGAAAAGTTTGGGTTTTTTTCTGTTCTACGATGACGTTCGAGCTGTAGAAGTTTGAAGTATTTCTTGCAGTTTGTGTTTTTTAACAATACTGCGCATTTAGAATATTTTTTGGGGGACAATGAGGCGACAGTGGCTCAGTCGGTAGAGCGTTTGTCCGCTGATCCGAAGGTCGGCGGTGCTACTCCCGCTCCCACGTGAACGCTGTCGTTGCGTCCTCGGGCAAAACGCTTAACCCACCTCGCCCCCAGTGTAATAATATCGTTTATCGTGATAAAAAGGGTCGACGATAATCGTTTGCGGGGCATTTTATCTAATCCCGATAATTGCCAACAAAGGTAATCGCCGTTATATCACCAGAATGTGCAGGAAAAAATGGTTTATTCACAGGGGAGTCGACGGGAAGGGGGACAAAGGGGCCCAGAATTGGAGCCTCTTCCTATTAATGTGTCTTATAGGGGGGCCCATGTGAGCTTTATTGCCCCGGGCCCAAATTTCAGTAATAATAATATTCTCTGCTAAAGCGTAGTTGTTTTCACTGATGACAAAGTACAAAATTATAACAGCTGTTTAAACATGGAACTTATTTATAATGTTAAAATGATTATGATTAATATCCATAACATTTTAAACTGTCAGAAACTTTAATAATTATCGTGATATAATTGTTAATCGCAATTATTTTGGCCATGATAAACGTGACACACAATTTCAATATCGTCCCAGGCCTAGTTTAAGTTGGAAATGCGCTGTATAAACATGTGACCGTTTACCATTTGACCATAATTTTACTTCCTGGTTTGGTTTCAGTATTATCATTTATCGTCTATATTTACTTCAGCAAAATATCGCACTTCAAAATGTGTTGCAGTGTTGTTCTTGCGTTGCTTTACATTGAAACCTGGCTCAAATTCTGTGTTAAAACGTCTCTCTGTTCCATTTGCAGTGTTTCCATGTGCCATATTCTGCGCTCACGATGTTCATCAGCTCCGAGCAAAAAGAAAGAGACTCCGCTACGGCGTACAGTGAGTGTTCTACAGTGTTTACCAACGGGCTTGTTTAGATCTGTTTAAATCTCTAACCACAATCCAAGACTTGTATTACACAACGCTACGTAAACACCGCAGATGTGTTGCTATGACAAGATAAAGACACAAAAGAGTCTATGGCTACGTTCACACTTTTCACACGGTTTGTGGCACAATACGGATTTTTTTTGTATGCGATTTTTTTTTTTATATAGTCGTTGTGAACAATGTACAAATATAATACATTACTTACTTTCTTCCAAAGGTACAGAACGTTCTGTTTCCCGTACAACAGTTTAATTTTCTCGTAATCCGAGCTACATTTTGGTCATTTTTGTCATAATTTGTTAGACTCTGCGTTAGACTCTGCGTTTGATTCTGCTTCGAATTTGCTGTACGCTGCCTTTAACCCGACTGTACAGTAAAGATCTACGAAATGATTCCCGTGCCTCTACAGAACGATTCCCGTGCCTCTACAGAACGATTCCCGTGCCTCTGCGCCTGTTCTTCATGCTACAGAACAGAAACCGACATTGTTCGCGTTACAACAAAAATGCGACTGCTGTCTAACCATAATGTGAACGGAATGAAGTCGCAAAGTGACCCGCAGGCGCACGACAGAACCCGACGGAACATGACGGAACTTGACAGAACCCGACGGAACACAACCTCACACACAGCGCGTCGTGTTCGCAGATGTAAACAGGCCTCCGAGTCGTCTCAGTCCTGGAGCATTTGTGTATTTCAAGTTATTTGAACAACCGGAGCCGACGTTTGCTTAATCGAGAGATTTCGCCAAACATATCAAGAAGGAAGAGGGGAAGGAATTTGGTTATGGCGGAGTCGGAGCCGGGGGACACCGATGTGAGCCGATTCACTGACGCTAACATTTTGATTAACTTTGGGACGCGCAGGATTATATTTGCCACGTACACGATGGCGTTTCCCCAACTCTTGCAGGGCAAAACGCTATTTCAATGTCGTCTCTCGATGGCGTGTAAGTCACGTGAATCCGAGACATATCAGATTTATGACCAGGTACGAATGAGACCTGGGTCGGATTTGAAAAAAAGGGAACTGGGCTGTTCACACTGACATGAAAAATTCAGATACAGGTCACGTACGGGTAAAAAAAAATCGGATTTGGCCTGCGGCGTGAACGTAGCCTTTCTTTATGACTTTTTCCATTCAAATATTTCAATTCCAAAGCGGCCTTTGCAAAATATGTGAAGTTCCTGATCTCTTGTCCTCGTTCAGGGATGACGGTGGAAGTCTTGGGCACTGTGCTCGGAACGGCGATCCAGGGTCAGATCGTGGGAATGGCCAACGCCCCCTGCCTCCCGGGACCCAATGACATTTTGGCCAACGTCAGCAACGTCTCTGCCATGGTCAACTCCTCCGAACCGGCCATCTCCATAGAGCACACGGTACGAACGCACAAAGACTCGAAAGTGTTTGGTCAGTAAAAGTTTAAATGTGGTTGTGTTTGGGTTTATAGAGAATTGCGTACATGATTTCCTCTGGCGTCATCTGCTTGATCTACATCATCTGTGCCGTGGTTCTGTTCTTTGGTGTGAAAGAGCAAAAAGGTAAGAAAATACTGAAGAAAAACTTTTAACGAGTCTTGTTAAAAGTCCTGTATTACACAAAATGGATTCGTGTGAGCTTTAAGTCATTTTAGAATGTTGTTTCCTCGTCAAAAACAGACCTGGAGTCGTGTTTTGTTTCATTCACACATGTTTGAGTAACACTTTATTATTAGTCTGTCTACATCTTCAAAGCTCAAAATGCTCTGTTCCACCTTGTGATGTCATGAAGTGGTAGTTTTCAAGTTAACAGCTCCTTTAGTCCAGTAGAAATTGGCAACTCCAGCGCTGAAATCGTCCAAATGATTCTAGTGAAGGTGTGTGGAGTTTGAAAACACAGCGGAGCACTTCCTGTATTACCACGTGACATCACAAAGTGGAACAGAGTGTTTTCAGTTTGAGAGAAGAGCTCATCTTAAATCTGCAGGGTTTGTGTGTTAAACATGTGTGAATGAAACAAAACACAACTCCAGGTCTGTTTGTGACGAGGAAACAACATTAGAACATAGATCAGAAAACAGTGTAATATCGCCGCTTTAATGTTGACCTTCAGATTCTGTGCAGATGATTAGCTTAGAGTTGGGCGTTAGCCTTGGTCAGATAGTTGTGCTCAGTTTTGGCGGGTGTCCGTGTGACTTTAAGACCTCTGATGACCTGCTGTTAAGTTTCTTGGAAGTCATGTGACCAGCCCCTGTAATGGGAGAGATTACTTGAGGCCAAAGCTGTTGAACCTAAATCAGATGATTAGAACTGTTACTTTTACTTTCAGAATCCTGCCGCCCAAAGTCGGAGCCAATGTCGTTTTTCCAAGGAATCCGGCTGGTGATGGGCCACGGGCCTTATGCCAAACTGGTCATGGTTTTCCTCTTTACGTCAATGGGCTTCTTGGTGAGTCTAATGTTCAGACCTGGAATCTGTGTTAAACCAAAGTGAAAACCTCCCACTGTCAGATAAGCACTTAACACGAGGACGACTTTAGGTAAAACATGTATATATAGAATGCAAAGAAAGTAATTTGCAAAGAGTGTGATGGAAGTGTTTATTTTATTTTATCTATTTATCTCTCTCGCTTTGTCTCTTTCTTTCTCTCTATCTCTTTCCTTCTCTCTTTCCTTCCTTCTGTCTCTTTCTTTCTCTCCATTTCTTTCTTTCTCACTCTCAATTTCTCTTTTTCTCTCTTTATTTATCTTTCTTTCTGTCTCTTTATTTCTCTCTTTCTCTCTCTCTCTTTATTTCTCTTTCTCTCTCTCTCTCTGTCTCTCTCTGTCTCTTTATTTCTCTCTTTCTCTCTCTCT
>KN472543.1:1883-21623 GCA_000787095.1 Periophthalmodon schlosseri
CCCCCCCCAACCCTTCCCCCATGCGTACCCTTCTCCCCCGCTTTTGCACTTGCTCATGTCCACTTTGACCCTCTGTATCCCTCCCACCCTCGCCCTTTTTATCTCACCCCATATACATCCAGATATTCCAGATAATACTAACCAACGGAAATGTACCCAATTCACTCAGACACGCTGGCATTGTTGTGCCGGAGCCCCCGTCACCAATATCCTCCATTCTGTGCCTATCGCAGACGGCACAGTAGCGGCCGTCATGTGCTGTGGATAAGTGGAATCTCGGCATTGGCTCGCGCTACACTGAGCACCGCAGGGGGGCTTTATGCTCGCAAAAATCAACAAAGCCACAGTCACGAATACGCCATCACTCCATCTCTCTCTCTGTCGCACGCTTTTGTACACATGCACGCCCAAACAGAGGTGTGTAGAGGAGCCAAAAATTGTGCTCAAGTAAGAGTAACATTAGGAACTTACATAGATAATCATTTCATATTGTCAACGTCAAGCTTTTGTCGCTTGTAGACTCACAGCGGGAAGAAAAAACAAAACTTGTACTCACGTAAGAGTACTGTTACACTGTTCAATATATTATTCAAGTAAGAAAAGTACTCTGAAAAGTAGAATTTCTTCAAAAAGCTACTTAAGTAAATGTAACTCAGTACTACCCACCTCTGCTCCCAGATATTACAAAACAACGCACCGGAGCGCCTTGGACTAAAACACGTGCACTCAAAGCTCCCAAAAAAAAACCCCTTAAATCCACACGCACGCACTTGCTAAAGCGGCAAAGGCATTCTGGTTTTAACACGCAATGTCACAGGCACAGCTGGATGGTGAACACGGCACGCTTGCACACAGAGGCCAAAAAAGAGAATATTGGAACTTTGGGGGGTAGGGGGTGGGGGAGAATTTGTGGAAAAACAAAGATAAGTCCCTTAACTACTTAATCCCCTCCTAAATGCTTGCGTGATCTAAAGTGTGTGTGATTCCAGGGATGGGGCAGAAGGAGGATGGATGATGGAGTGCCAGCGAAGGAGATAGACAGAGCATGAGGGAGATTGAAAGTGGAGTATATTCTGAGGCCTGTCACCGTAACTAATTCTGAAGTAGGTTACATCGCTGAAGTAAATATAGACGATAAACGATAATATTGAAACTCATTTATGCCACGGAAACCCAAGAGCAGATTTAAACCACAAAAACTATTCTAAATCTACAAAATTGTAAAAAAAACAAAAAACATGCAACAAGCTGCAATAAATAAACAGCAGAATGAAACACTTTAGTACTTAGTTTGCATCTGTAATGAGTCATAGACGTTACAAATTCAACTTTCTACATTTCAAATATTTTAGCCAAAAAAGACCAAACCAAACATGTCCCAGTCGTGCAAAGAAATAGTAGACACGAAAAATATTGTTCCAGCGTTCCAGCGTATATAGAACTATAAATCAATATTGTATTTATCATGACTGTACTATGTATGAATTGATTAAACACAATCTTCATAATTTAAAAGTTAGAAACCAAAAAAGTTTGGACAATTTTAGAGTTTTGTAGAATTTTTGAGGGATGTGATGTGAGACTTTGAAGTATGTCATCACTTGATGAAACTCGGCTGGCCTGGGAGTGTCTTGGGGTCCCACCGGAGGAGCTGGAGGAAGTGTCTGGGGTGAGGGGTGAAGTCTGGGACTCCCTGCTTAGACTTCTGCCCCCGCGACCCGGCCCTGAATAAGCAGAAGAAAATGGATGGATGGATGGATTAAAGACTTATTATTCTTATTATTGATATGATGTTTTTGAGGGTGAAAGGATTATAACACATAGACATTGTGAATAATTTAAAATCTTTTGTTGCCAGTAATTAAGAACATAAAACATCACAAAGCAAAAATGTGACAAAATAATGTATACACTTATTTCAACCCATGTATTCGCCCCCAAAACCTCTAAACATTCACTTTAGCATATTCCAAAAACTGCAGCTAAAACCGTCTTTACAAAAGCCTCATTTGAATAGCATTTGTACGAGCCAGTGACCTCATTTGACATCTTTTTGCTTCTATATCTATATCCCCATAAGTGTATTAAACATTCAACTGTGGACACGTTGTTTGCCTGAGCTGAGTACATAAAGCTTTATCCCTCATCTCCAAATCAGACAGAACTCGTGATGTCACATTGGGATGTGCATGCTAATTTGGAGCTACAAAAGAAGCCCGGGCGTTACATGTGACCTTTGAAGTGGGCTTTTTTTTCACGCTACAATGCGCGCGGTGCAGTGTGCAGTGTGCAGTGGGCGTGACATGGGAGACCTCCGTGGCTCTTGGTCAGTTTTTGGCCTGGTGCTTGAGGACAGAGAGTGTAGAGTGTGTTTGGTTGAAGGTAGAGTTTGTGTGTGTGTATGTGTGTGTGTGTATGTGTGTGTGTATGTGCGTGTGTGTGTGCAATAGTGACCCACTTCTGCTGTTTTGATGAGCCAGATGGGTCACGGCAGCTGTACGAGGGGGCGGAGGCAGAACTGGGAAAAGAGACATGGAATAGACTGCGTATGGAGGAAGTCCTAGATATTTTAGCAATAGATTGGATTTTGTATCTTTTTGCCTGTTACAATTGTGTTACTGTGTTACAATTAGGGATGGGACAATAATCATTAATATGTTTATTGTGATAAAAAGGGTCGACAATAATCGTTCACGGGACATTTTATATAATTGTGAGACTCACCAACTAAGATAATCGTCATTATATCACCAGAATGTGCAGAAAAAAACTACTTCTCCCTGATGATCCCTTCTAGATCACTGTTGTTTTCACTTATAACAAAGTACAACACTAAAACACTTTAAATATGGAACCTCTTCTTAATATTAATGACAGTTATTCATATGGAATTTTTTAAAACTGTCAGCAACTTTAATAACGATAGAGTAGCACAGACCGTTTTCAAGATATGTGTTTGTTACAACACTGGCTTGTTATCTATTTGATATTTAGGTTGTTGGTTTGGTGGCTTTGTTTCAGTCTTAAGCAATGTTCATGACCAGGATGACCTATGACTGATTACTTTGCACAAACTCATGAGAATCCATGTTGAATGGCTTACACAAGCGGACGCAAAATCTGATTATTCTCAGATTTTGAAAGTTACAAAACTATTAAAATGTCAGTTAAACAGGAAAACCACCTGATTTCTTTCTGATCATGGTCCCTTTGATTACTCACATCAGAATTTGCAGTTTCCATGTCATTTAAGTCATTTTTAAACTCCAGATATCAGATAATAATCAGATGTTGGTGTGTATGTAACCACAGCCACTGATACATTGGAGAAGGGGAAAGCACATAGTTCAATTTAAGATGAAGATGTTGAAGCTATTCTCTCAAATAGATCTGGCCAAAGTTAGATTTATTAGCTCACTCCGATGTTGTGACACTTTGCACAATCAACTTGAAGTATTTGACTGAACGCTTCGCCTTTTCTTAAGAGCGATCCCAAATTGATGTGGGGAACTCTACTCATATAAATCTGACTTCTGTCATGTTTATAGCTGGAACATTAGCCTATTGTTCATGTTATAAGCTGATGAAGGAAACCGGAGCACCAACGGGCAAAGCCCACACTTAAAGGCCCCACCTGGAATCAAACCCCATCTTACTATGTGGCAGTGATTATAGACAATAGCGAGGAGTTGAATATCAGACTTAGATCTTGTGTGTGCTGTGTTCCCTCCCTGTTTAGAACATGAGACAATGAGCGCTGACATGTGCACACTGCCGCTCGCTCAGACAGTAAGGGAGTTAAAAAGGCTTCACTTAAATAAATGATGGCTCTCGTTCGGGCAAGACACCAGCCGTGCCACCCCCGCCCCTGTCCTGTCTGCACCTGCCCCGCTCCACCCAGTCTCTAGCCCTCCTAAATGTTTCAGACCAGAGGTAATAGCCCCATGTTTCATTGATGGAGCATGGAGGCATTGTGCTGGGTACATGATGGGGTGAGCAGGGAATCACAAAACCCACTCCTGGTATCTGTTACATGTACTGGGACAAGATAAAGTTAGCGTGCGCTACCAGCCCATGATAATAACTTAATGGATTCCAAACAGTGGGCTTAATGTGTGCTAAAATGTGTGTTAATATTAGCTAGCTAGCAGTTTAGCATATTATAATAAAATCTTAAAGATACCCTATGTAACTTTACTGGTGGGGGGTCTGCCATCTGCTTGTCTGCTTGAGGTGTTGCTTGGAATGTTCCACAGTACGACATTAAACTTGTCTATGTTTAATTTATTCAATTGCAGGTGTTTTTATTGCTCAAGAAAAAAAAAAAAAAGCTTTGAGTGGGTTTGCCTCTCCACAGATCTGACCTGTCATTTAACCTGGTTGAGTCACCTGCTTGTCTCCATGAAAAGAATGCCATACTGTGGAATATTCCAGGCAAAACAATAATCTCCATGGAGACACTGGTGGGGGATCCTCCACCAGAAAAGTTACATAGTGGACCTTCAATGAAAAACAGTAATAGATCAAAGTCACAAGTTTACATATGATTACGATACTAGAGGATGCACCGGCACCAGTATCGGGTATTGGTGCGATACCAGGTGCCAGTACTCGTCCTTATACTCGTCAATGTGCTGCCGATATCAAGAGCCGATGGCACTGTAACTGCGCTACGTCTTATTTGACGCTCACAACTCACCTCTGAGCAGTGGCTCGTTAGCAGTTAGTGCGGAGCGCAGTCTGCAAAGACAAAATGGTAAATATTAACGCCAGGTGCTTATCTAAATAAATTATATTTTAATTATACGTAACTACAGTGATTTCAGTAGAATTTTAAAACAGCCTCTCAAATAAGTATTCTAAGATGAAAATAGGCTATACTATACTATATGTAAACTTCTGACTTTCAAGAAAGTAATGAAAAACTGTCCAAAAAAAATCCTTCTCTCATTATTCTGGCATTTAGCAAATAGAAATAATTTTAGTAATCCTAATTAATCTAAAACAGGAACTGGCATTTACAAATAGAAATAATTTTAGTAATCCTAATTAATCTAAAACAGGAAAAGTTTAATCTGATTTCATGTCAGACAGTGAGAAAAAAAGCATATGTGTCTTTTTATATACTGTATGTAAACTTCTGGTTTCAGCTGTGTCTTGCCTTCAGGACTATTAGCAGCATTTTTGACCCACATTTTTTCACATCCCGGCAGTAATTTCAGAAGCATGCTGTCACCTTCAAACAGTAGCGGGAAACCTTCTTCTCTTTCATCCCTTTGTTTCGGATGGACTCTCCTCCTCTCCTTTCACTGGCAGGTATTTTTAGCCCTGTGTTTGGTGCATGTGTGAGGAGAGCGTGGTTTGAGTGCTAAGTGAAGGTGTCAGTGCCCAGAGCCAGTGCTGTCCCCACGGGGCCCGGCTCAGTCACGGGAGCACACGGCCCACTGGTGCCACAGACCGAGGGCCCCCGGCTCACACTGTCTGGACAGGGAGACAAGAGCAAGGATGGATGCTCATGTGTGTAATTCTACCTGTGCATAGTGGTGGGTTGCATTTTGTGGATGTTCAGTATGTTTAAAGGTGTATTATGGAACTTTTCTGGTGCAGAGTCCACCACCTGCTTGTCTCCATGACAATGTTATTGCTTTGGTTGGAATGTTTCACAATATAGCATTTTTCACTTACTCAATTACAGGCATTTTTATAACTAAAATACTGTAAACAGGAGGTATTTTTACTATGGGGTATTAACACGTAACATATTTAGATCAACTTGTTTCCTTTTATTGTTTTGAAAATGCTATATTCGCCGAAAACAACGTATTAACATGTTTTATAAGTTTCACTTCCACTTCATTTTCACTTCTCTCATTTTTTTGGCTCTGTGTTTCTCAGTCTGTGTGGGAGCATGGATGACGTAGGCTGAGCATTGGACAGAATCTTACAGCTAACCATAAAGAGGGTTCAAATGGGGCCTGGGAGAGATCGCTAAATTACTGAAACATGCATGGATGACATCTAAAACTTATTCAGGCATGTTTTTGATTTGCATAATAGCCCCTCTTTAAAAACATGCATTAGAATTTCTTTCTGTGAGTGGGGACACCTCTCCACAGATCTTTAATGTTATTTACCATTTCCCACCATGTAATTAAAGTTCCCAGAGCAAGAGGACTGGCTATTTATTTTATTACTGCCTCTCCCAGTTTCAAACACCTATTTACAGGTGAACAGGTGTTTACCCTGCAGTCCCTGGCAAATATCCAGAATCCCTTTACAAAACTGCATTTCTGTCCTCAGAAAAAGCCTTCTCTGCAAAACCCAAATTTCACTTATGCAAACACAATCACCCTCCAAACCATGCAATGCTGTACTAAGCCATATCACGTACCCAACAGCACCCTGAGGTCACTTTTTACCCTGCTTCCTGACTTGTTCATGACTACAGCAGCCACACGCACTCTGCCTCACACACAACCCGCAGACAAAGACACATTTACTTGCGTAAGCGTTTTAGGAGCATAGCCACGGCTCTCTTGTCCCAAAACTAACAAACTGGAATAATACATATGCCTGCCGGAGAGGAGGACAACTACACAGTAAATACACAAACCCCCAGAGCCTCCATCCCAAATATTGCACGCACTTGCACGCACTCTTGCAGCCGCTTTCCGTGCCTCTCCTCTTTCTCTTCTTCTCTCTTTCTATCTTTATCTTTCTTTTTCTCCCTCTTTTCTCTCTCTGTCTCTCTTTCTCTCTGTCTCTCAGTCTCTCTCTCCTTCTCTCCCTCTTTTCTCGCTTTCAGTCTCTCTCTGTCTCTTTCTATCTTTATATTTCTTTCTCTCCCTCTTTTCTCTCTTAGTCTCTCAGTCTCTCTCTCTTTGCCTCTTTCTATCTTTATATTTCTTTCTCTCCCTCTTTTCTCTCTCTCAGTCTCTCTCTTACTCTCTGTCTCTCAGTCTCTCTCTCCTCTTTCTCTCCCTCTTTTCTCTCTCTCAGTCTCTCTCCTTCTCTCTTTCTCTCCCTCTTTTCTCGCTCTCAGTCTCTCTCTTTGTCTCTTTCTATCTTTATACTTCTTTCTCTCCCTCTTTTCTCTCTCTCAGTCTCTCTCTTAATCTCTGTCTCTGTCTTTCTCTCCTTCTCTCTTTCTATCCCTCTTTTCTCTCAGTCTCTCCTTCTTTCTCTCCTCTTTCTCCTTCTTTTCTCTCTCTCAGTCTCTCTCTTTCTCTCCCTCTTTTCTTTCTCTCAGTCTCTCTTTCTCTCTTTCTCTTTTCCTTTCTCATTCTTCCCTTCTCTCTCTTTCTTTCTGTCTGTCTCTCAGTCTTCTCTCTGTTTCCAAACAGATAATAGGCCATATTCTCCAGAGTGCCTTATGCTGCAACACAGCGTAATGTATTGTTGTTGTGCCGTTCGCCCACGCTAATATGCTTGCTCTCCCTTTCTGTCGACAAATTGTGTGCCATATCTTTCCTATCTAGTGTTTTTTCATCAAGATGTGTATCTAATATAGTCATTACAGAAGGAGCCAAGAATAACAGGCGTATAAAGTACCTGCGCTGACAGATGGGATTATATCTGGCTATCGTGAGAGAACGCCGTATTCTTCCGCTTGTTGTTTGTTGTCCATATTGGTTGTTTGGAGATTCGAGAATGTGATGAGAGTTGCAGGAGTCGGTAATCCTGCATCGATTTGTCCAAATAATGATCCAAATGAAACAACCCATGATATGAATGTTGCTTCGAATATGCAAAGTTTGAATACCGGGTAGATCCTTTATGAAATCTCAAAGTTTGGCAAAAACAGCTGACAAACTTCTGTTGTCATCTTTCTAACAGTGTCATAAGGTAAAACGTGCACTTTTGAGGCTAATTTTACAGTGTTTTGATGATTTTTCCTGATACCTAAACCTCAGGTAAAATATTTAAAGACACCTCTAGCTGTAATCCACGCATTTATTTAAAAAATATATTCTTCAACATATTTTTACATCCTTGGATTTCACCACTTATGGCTGGATTAGCCTGAAAGATCAGTTACTGTTCACATCATGTCTTGGTAGCATTTCTGTGGAGCATTTCTTTCTCCACAGATCTGACCTATAACTTGGCCTGGTGGCATCAAGGTCTAACCCTGACCCTAAACCATAGACTGTATAGATAAATGGACATAGCTAACCTGCTAGCCGCCGCATTCCAAATAGGAAGTGAGCATGGGCGCATGTCCAGCTCCATCGACTCGGCTCCAATTCACTTTGTGTTGTGTTGTCACTTTGTACCTTCAACAGCCTCGATCTGGATTGGCTCTTCGGTTACTATGACGCTTGCGGTTGGATTTCCAAATATGGAACTCGGCTCCAAATTCATCCCTATAACTGTTAGCCTCGATGAGCTTCATTTGGCTGGAGCCGAACGCCATGGGTTACGTCGCACTTCCTTAGTCCACTTCTTTATACAGTCTAAGCCCTAAACCAGAAAAGTTGCACAGTGCTCCTTTAATATTCGTGGTGCAATACTATATGCAGTCCCTATACATGTAACTACACACATCTCTCCATCAATTGTTTCAGTGTATGTTCATAAACAGCAGCCATAGACATAACAGTTGGATTGAGTTGCCATTGTGCGCACATTGGTTTTACTTTGTTTACAGCTTTTCTCAAAGGACATAGTCGTTGCCTGTCATTATATCACGCATGTACCAGCTGTCTGTGTGCCAACACTCAAAACACTGGGGGAGGCAATCTGATCTGTCACATGAATCAAACATGGAAGGAAAGAAGCAGATACACTGACAGTGGAATGGTATAATTTTAGAAGGACTTTCTTTTTGCTTTCCTGGCGATAGAACAGGATGTGATACAGAGATTAGAGCATCTTTGTTTCTCTGCTTTGATGCTGACAGATAAAAGGCGCTTTGGGCTAAAACCAGTTTGGAAGGATAACAACGCTCCTACTTGTCATTCGCAATGTTTTTATACACTGCAGCATGGTATAATATACAAGATGTTTGCTGTATACTGGCAGTTCAGTTAAAGATTGACGAAAGATTCACAACGGGACTAGAAGAATGCACTTAGAATACAACTGATCAGGCAGTAAGAAACATTGAGTGAATGGACAAGAGAAAGAATGCTTCAGAAAGTGGAAAATGGAACATGTTAGCGGAGCTGCTTTTAGCAACATGATGCAAATAGATAGATGTTCATAGGGAAGGCAACAAGTCTTTAAGGTTAAGGTTAGGGAAGCACTTAGGGACCCATCTCCAGGTATTGAGCCAGGCTTGGTCAGGACTACTTTAGCTGGCAGGTTATACCAGTTGTGCTGTGCTTATGTTTTGGGTTTATGAGGGAAAAAGTGCCTGGAGGAAACTCACCCAGACACAAGAAACACACAAAAGTGAATTTAAAAAGTAAGTGCGAACAACATTAAACCAGTTGCTCAAAGAAAAAAATGATAAATTGCATATGGGAGATTATAATCAATATAAATTGTCATCATCATATTAAAATTGAGTTAATTGAGTTGAGTTAATTTCATGTATTCTGTTTGCAGATGCCACGTAGTGAAACTGTGTGCCGCTACTGTGGAGTCAGCTACCTCATCTACAGCGAGTTCCATAAGCTCAACACCAGGATCGCTCAGCTAGAGTCCGCGCTCCATGAAGCCAGGGAGTGTGCTCTGAAAGAGAAGGCCCAACGTGAGGCGCTGGAGCTGGGCATGCAGGAGTGGGAGAGGGCCCTTCAGAAACAAGCAGAGCAGAAAGAGACGCACATGAGAGAGGAATATGAAGCAAAATCAAGGCAGCTCAAACAGACAATGAAGAAAGAGTTTGAGGACAAGTTTGAGGACAAGTTTGAGAAGGACAGACTCATAAGAGAAGTGGAAACGATGCAGCAACTTGGAGAAATGGAGGAGATTCAGTCCCGCAAACTGGCAACACAGAAAGCCGAGCTGGAGGCGAGTTCTGCGGAGAGAGAGAAAGTTCTGGATGACGCACTTCAAAAGGCCAGTAAAAAGCTCACAGATAGCAGAGAATACGGCCAACAGCTGGAGCAAAGGTGAGTTTGTTTGTCCTCGCTGTGAAGTCATCTGTAATGTTAGGCTTTAGGTGGCTTGTTTTCCTCTGACTCATCCTGCTCTCCCATAAACACTAAAAAACAGTCGGATCAGGTGCTCGATCATTACATGCAGCGAGGTGGATTATTATGCTAATTAGGCTAATGCTAATAGGCCACATTTTATATTTGAATGCTTGGGTATTTATCAGTCAATGTAAATCATGAACAAAACAAGAGGATGGTGACTTTTATAACAACATGACATAGCCAGTGGCCGTGTACTTCAAACACATATCGACAGTGGCTCAGTTGGTAGAGCGTTTGTCCACTGATTCAAAGGTTGGCGGTTAGAATCCCGCTCTTGACTTAAACATGATTGGAAGTGGTCTCGTATGAATGTATATGAATATGAAGCGCTGCATAAAAAATGTCACCATTTACATATCTAGTCATAATTTACTCTCAAATATTCATAATTTGAGTAGCTAAAAATATTAATACAAAACACATAAACAAAGAGCAATGATAAATCAGTATAACATATTTTGCCAGATTTTTGCTGAAAAATCTAAAACTAAATTTAAATTTAAACTAAAATAAAATAAATAATCAGAAGTACAACTATGACTTAAATGCGCAGATATTGTGCAAGCCAAAAAACTCTTTTACAAGGTTTAACTTGTCTTTTGTAGCTTTAAGTATTACAGACAAGCTCACAGCTGGTGAGGATTCCTGTTTACTTACTTCATATAAAGCTGTCAGTAAACTACCAGCGCAGCTCTGTAATCAAACCAGCTCCTTAGCCACGCTCCAAGTAAATATGTGGAGAATGCTTCCACGCCATGACTCACCAGAATACTATGTCAAACTTTCCGATTGTAATGACAAATCCTAATGCCTAAAGTCATGCGCACACACCTGCAGCCACACTCAAATACCAGGGTAGGCCTTAGATAAATCAAGGGATGCCACAAACCAGGAGTGTCAAAACTTGTGAAACACTGCTGGGCAACCTGACATTCAAGGCCATTTAGTTGACTGACTAACTAATTAACTTATGATGAATGTATGTGTATTTTCTTTGTGACATTTTAGTTCATTTTTTAAACATCTCATGATAGATAGGGTTGCACGGTTTTACACACATCCAGAAATATTAGCTGCTAACTAATGCACAAACACAACAGGTTTGTGGAGGTCTAAACTACGGGGTTAGCAGTCTTTGCCCCTATACTATAAAGAACATTTAGGGTTTTTTTGTTAAATAAATAGAATCTTTGCAGTTTCATAAGTGCATTAAATAGTGGTTCACTGTGTAGCCTAGATGATTGGCAAGGTAAATTTGTGAAGTGAAATTTGTTCTACTTGCCGGAACTCATTCCTGGTCTGGAGCCAGAATCATGGAGATAGTATTGCTAAAAGAAACGCATATTTACACTGCAGTGAGATGGACTGTGGTTGTGCTAACCTTTTGACCTGTATGGCAATTACAATATCATTATGGATATGGATTACACTCAAAGACACTTGACAGGTCATGTGCAGTGATGTTGTGTGTATGATAGTCAATGGATTAATCTGCAATCTAATCTGATAATCCCACACTATTATTGTTGCTCGTAACATGCGACATACTCTGCAGCCAAAGGGCAACACATGGGTCATGAGTTCAGGGGTCATGCAGAGGCCACAGCTCCAGCATCAGGATGCATGTGAGGCATGTATAAGCTATGTATATTATAAACACGGATGTACACCAAAGCCCCCACTCTACTCCACTGTACACAGTTCGACCCCTCGTTTCCATCAGGCTTTCTTTATTTACTTATTTTATTCCTGCTTGGTGAGATTTCTAAACCAGGCCACGGTGGCTGAGTGGCTGGCAATCTCACCTCACAGCAAGAAGATTCCCATCTGGGCCTTTTTGAGAGTCTTCATTCTGAATAAGGGTAGTGGAAATGGCGCTTGTGTAAAATGTGCAATGTGTAAAAATGTATATGATTTATTAAGTTATTACCATGAGAAACAGCTATAACACAACTACAGGGGCATAGTACCGGTAACCACATGGCCACATAGGGAGCAGTACAATATTAACTACACTTTTAGGCCATGTGGGAGAGTGCAATAGGAACTGTACTTGTCTGTTTTCATCGTGCCCTGATGTCCAAGACAAATGTCTCCATACAGACAATAAAGGCTTATCTTATCTTATGGATCCGACATCAGACATTGGTGGTTCATTCTAGTGTTGTCATGGTGCAACATTTCATACTAAGGAATAGACTGGATACTCGTTCTTTAGACAATAGAATGTGATTTTCAACATTAAATCACAGTACTTTGTTTTTTATTCCCATGTGGCCTTATATCTGTGTAATCCCTCAGTCGTCCAGTAGATTCCATAGTGGTCCATGGGCGTGTACTAGTCTATGTGTCTTATACTTGTTCTGACAACAGTCAAGATCATTCTAAAGCAGCTCAGGAAAGTTTCATTTCTGTCCTGTGAATGTGACTTTTTTGCATAGATACCTCCTCAAATGAGTATCTAGTTTCGATGCAAGTTTTAGTATTGATTAGTATCTGATATTTAATACTTCTATCAACTCTAGTTCATTCAAAACCCTCACTGTGCCATCTAATTGTATACTTCTAAACCTTGTGCAAAAAGAAGAAAGCAGAGAATTGACTCAATTTTCATAATTTTACAAGCTAGTACACTTCTTAACACATTCACATAACTTCTCTTGGCCACCTACCCTTGTTCTCTTCCCACTCGTTTCAGAACATTACACTTCTGATTTGACAGAGAACTGCTTCACTTTCCCACCAGGCAGCCTTCAAAACGATGAAAAGCCAGGTGAGGTAGCATGTGTGGGAGTCAGCGCTCATTCGCTTTAGCTGTTTTTATGCCCATGACCGACAGACTTATGTAACACAATTTAAGAGATTTCTTGTTTTGTGATTCCTCCGATCTCCAACTTAGCGTCTTGTTGTTTGACATGTTGACAAGTTGATTGAATTTTGCGGTTAGAAGAACAGGTCAGACGCTGGCATGCTAATGGAAGCCGATGAAAATGTTACGTGTCAGGAAGTATGGCTTCTGTCGGGATCTGTGACAGTGGAAGGCGAGGGAAGACGGATGGAGAGGAGCAGGGTGCAATAAAACCTGCTTTTAAAATGTCACCCGTGAGACGTGTCCCGACAAGGATGAGCCCAAGTTGTTTGGATTTAATAGAGAGGAAAGGCCTGCAGGAGTCAATAGACAGCTACTGTGGATTCTGGGCCGGTTACAGATAACAGGGAAATGAAGTCTTTTCAAGGTCAGAGAAATAAAATGTGGAGTTTGTAGTATGCACAACTTGGGGAAAAATGTCTTCTATAACTACTGTAAATATTGTGTTAGATTGCATGCCATGACTTAGTTGGGTGATGACGGCATAGTGGGTTACATATAATGCAAAATCGACCTTTAACCCTGTTATAATGGTTTTCCATTATCAACAACTCAATCGTAGTTGTATTTTGAATGATTCATGTGTGAGTAATCTTTATTGTCCTGCATTTAAAGTGGCATTGCTCTGATACAGCCTATACACGCCCACAGCTCTTTACTTGCTTCACACTTAAAGTTTGTCGAAAAACCAAAAATAAATAAAAATTTGTTGCATAAGTATTACAACAGTTGTCAGGTCACTACTGTGAATGAGGCCTCGGCATGGCCCACAAGTGTGCCTCTTTGTAGTGATGACGTTTACAGTAATATGCCATAAAAGATCAGGCATGAATCATCGAAGTCAATGGACCGTTTGTATTATTAAGTTGTTTTAGTTCTATATTGCCATTGAAAAAAAAACAAATATAAATGAATAATCTCAGGTGTCGTAGATTATACCTAAATACCCGGAAAAAGTGCCCCATGTTCCCATGTCACAGGACTGCATAGTTTCCAGTCCAGCTTTTAAACTATGCTCTAGCTACTCCAAAGCATGGAAACATTTAATATGGCTCTTTCTCTACAAATTACACTTTACCATCGTATTAAACATGCAAATGAGTGTACATAAGGAGATGATTTAAACACTTGGTGGGTTAGGCAGGAAAGTAAAATAGTTGCACATTTTGAATCCCATCCTGGCCATTTCCATATGTGCTTGTGAATCTAAACCAGGTGTGATTCTTGGTAAAGTCATTTCAAGTGATATGCACGCCACTTTGATGTGAACCACACCCGTCAAAATCTGTGCTAGTCATTGAAATCAACCAATAGAATCAAATTAGAGCCTTATGGTGCTCTCAAAAACCTAGGAAAATAAACACCTGCTTAACCAAAACCGTCAATATCCTGTTGCAAATATTACATTATTTTTTTCAGTATTAAAATTCCAAACATCTAAGCCCTTTTACTTTCTATCTCGGAGCCATCCTGAAGGCCATAATTATATTGATGTATATGCTACGCACGCGGTTGTTGATAGAAAATTCTTTAAAAATGCTGGAGGGTAAATGTCTGGGAGCTGATTCATTATGAGTTGCCTTTTAATTTTTCGCAGGCTGTGACTGCGGTGCATGTCAGGGAAAAAGATCACCACTGGCAACAACATGTTTGAAACATCCACTCTGCAGCTGCTCCAAACTGTCGGAGCACTTTTGACAGATGTAACTTACGCAATGCTGATGTCTAGGGCTGTGGAACATGGTAAAAATATTATACTGCATATTTTGTATAGTTATATATTAAAGCATGTCATCATAGCAGAGCATAATATGACTATGGCTATGTCTATTTTCATAAGGCAATGTCTAAAGCCAAATATAGTTACTGAGCATGAAGGTGCATGGCATAACTTGTCTGGTGAAGGTTACACCACCTGCTTGTTCCCATAGGCATTTTTTTTTGCTTTGAATCTTCCACAGTATTGCAATAAACTTATCTATCTCCACGGAGATAAGTAGGTCCCGTTACAGGTCAGATTTTTACAGGCGAGCCTCTTCACACTGAGTCTGCACGGACCAGAATTTCCACGTTGGCGTCTTGGAAAAAAATGTAACTACGCAGACGGTCTGCGCGGATATGAGCAGTATTCCCTAGTAGCTAGTTTTGATTTTTGCTATCTGCAGCCACATGGGCCACGCAGACTATAAATACTGCTAATGTTTCCTCTGCTTGACTCCTGCATCGAACTTCCGTGTGGAGTCTACTTGCGGAAAGTATAATAATAAAAGCTTAAAGATGCATGTTTTTCAAGGTTAGTTTGAGCAATAAAAACACCCCCTATGAAATAAATGGCATACATAGGTGTAATGCCATACAGTGGGGTATTACAGACAATGCAATAACACCTTCATGGTGACAAGCAGAAAAGTTACAAAGTGCATCTTTTAATAAGGTGTCTCTTGGTAACATTCAGTGGCAACAGTACAACAGAGCATCTCTTTCTTGGATCTAATGTCTTGTTGCTCAGAGCAGTAGGGTTGTATCTGTAACACTGCCAGCTGGACCAGTCGTATGGGATTAGTGACAGTTGGGAGCGCTTAAGGTTTGCTCTTAAACGCCATTCATGTAGCAGGCAGGTCATGTAACCGAAAAACATAATACAGTACACTCTGAACATACTCATTCATCAATTGCATATGTAATGTAGACCTTCTAGATCTGTAAAACCTTAATCATCCATGTTAGTGGTCTTGAAAACTGCACACCTTTATTTTACATAGATTTCTTTTCTTGCTACGACTCTTACAGCAATGAGAAGCGCCTTGAGCAATTTTGGCTATTGTAATTCACTGTATAATTTCTTTGATTGATCACCTCAACCTTAGTGCAACGCCAGGGAACCCTTCTCCAGAACAGATCTTGATCAAGAGTACCTAGGTGGAAGATTAGCCTATTGAAAATGAACATGCAAAATGGAGCACAGGGCCTTCTTGCTGTTGGAAAGAAATGCTAACCATACAGCCAACATTACATCCTTGAGTTGCCTTTATTAGCTCAGCGAGCAACCTAATGCACATATTTATCATTTACTGCGAGTGCAATAACAGAAATGAGTCTTGGCAGTTTTGAAGAATGAATTGTAAAAAAATGCACCTGGAGCTGGATGGCATGTGCAATAAGATGGCGTGCAGTTGGGAGCGCGGCGGTGACAGATGACGGATGACAAACACAAAAGCGTTCATTTGTGACGAGGAAACACTTCTGGCTCAATTAGCCCCGTCATTTGATTCCAGTTTCAGGTGTCCAATAGCAACCGGCAGAAACAACAGATCTAATTCGTTGTTTTTGCCAAACGAGTCATATGTCAAGTCAACTTTGCGCCGAGTCAAGCAGCCTCAGGAGTCACCAGCACCGATCCAAACCTCCGGAGTTCACATTACCACATGAAAGCGCCACACTGCAGCGTTCTGTGTGTGCGCTTTTATCATTCAGTCTCCTTGGAGCAGCGGTGAGAAGCAAAGGATGACCTGTATTCAGGGCTAATGGTGGCTCCGCTTCCCTGCGAGGCAACAACAAGATAAACAAACACACTCGCCACAGAAGCGTGTATTTGGTAATCTGATGTAGCATAGCAACCAGAGTACACAAATGGAACACAGAAAGTGCTTTTGAAATTGAATTCAAATTTACTGCCCGAACGACAGAAGAATAAACAGTCCCATAATGACAGTCATATGATTATTAGTGGTTAATAGTAGTGTATACAGACCAACATGGCAGACCTCATCTGTTTTCATTCTCGTTACGTGTGTTCGGTGTTACCATTGAACCATAAATGATTTAAAAGCACTGACTGAAAGTACTTTGTGTTCCCAAATAAAATACTCAATTTCAACCACTAATTAAGTAATGTAATGGCTCTATAATCATATATTTTACAAAAAGTAATAATAAAATGCACTTTTCTTAATACAGAGCATATTTGCAACCAGGGATGTAATGATCCAAATCCCATCGTACTGTCAAGTATCACTTTTTTTTTACCTTTTCTGCTCTGCCAATAATAAACATGGAGATTTTAGGATGCTTGCTACTTTAACTACAGCATGAAAAATGGCTCTTTTGTTTACTTTTTTACATTGTTTTTGGCTAATGCACCTCTATGGACGTTTGGGATGCCTGCAATGTTTTTTCGATGTTTATTGTCAATCCCGAGCTCTACTGTAGAAATCTTTTTCTGTAAATTGGCATTTCTGAAAAAGACACATTTTTATCATGTATGAGTTTTTCATTTTGCTGGAACAAAACAATGCATTCAGGTAAACAAGATGGTGATTTCAAATAATGTATTGTAACAGTTGTCAACATTGTAAACTAGTCCTATTTAGAACGAGCATATACCAGCTCATGTCTTCAGTAACAGTGAAGAGTTAATTTGGTTACATGTAATATAACACTATTGTTGATCTCCCGCTTTGAACTGGTGTGAGTGGTGTGCTCTGTTGTGATGATCTCAATCACTGTTGTGGTATCCTCAACATGGTTACCAGATAACTGCAAGCAAAATACACGCATAGCGCCTTTACGTGTCACTCAGTCTCTTTTCATTACTGGATTATTGCTGTGACTGATCTCATTACAGCTCTCCGCTCCACGCATACATCTTTAGTTTTCAATTTCAACACACTTTACGATTATTTCAATGTCAAACAATGAAACACTTTTATTTGTTTTTATTTTGTTTTTGGTTGGAAATGACTCACTTTTAACTTTGAATGTCCTTCAGTTGGCGTTGATCAAAACAGCCTTTAAACCGGCTCACATGCGTTTGCACGCAGTGGGAAGAACAGATGACACTTTGATATGGGGAGCCTTTTATGTCACTTCTAATGATGACTGAAATGTCAACAGACGCACAGTCCCCACATCAGTTAATAAGTCAGTTTCAAAAGGTTTGCGACTTGAAATGCTGCTTTACATCTATTCCTTTTCTACACAAAGCTCAGATCTGCTCCTAGTGGTCAGAACAGGAACACAAACAGGCATTTTTAAAATCTTTCAAATGAAGCTGTGGAATAGATCTGAAAAAAACTCATGACTGTGTGTGGGTTTTATAATTGATTTGATTTTGCACACAGCTGGAGCATTTCAAGGATGTGTCAAACATTCATTTGGTCTTAGAGAGACGACAACACAGGCAAGCATTTTAAAAACACGGCAAGATAAATGTTGATATGCAAGTATCTATGGGTTTCAGAGCGATGAAGATCTAGTTGCCATAGCAATTAAGAAATCAAAACAAGATATTATCTCTTTTGAAAGGGCTAAAGTGCTCACAAATAAACACCTATAAACAGGAGGCTGAAACCCACACATAGTTTTATCATTTTTTACAAAAGTATACAATAAGTTATATCAAATTTTGTTTTTAAATATATATATTTTAAATCTTGCTAATAATGAAACTAGTTGATTTGAATTTTTTAGTGATAGCAACATGTTCCTCCCACCAGCTGAAAGACACCTTGAAAACTCAACTGAGTCAGATTTGTATGATAAACACAGATGATTGTCTAGGTTAGTACATTGTGGAAGTATAAGAATATGCATATTAAAGGGTTCTGAATTACACTACAAATTTTGGAAAAATGTGTACTACTACTACTACTACTACTACTACTACTACTACTACTACTACTACTACTACTGCTGATAGCAATGATTTCAACAAACTTAAAATTACTCGCGTCATACCCATCACATGATATTACACTAAAACCATCATGTTAAGACATGACCTTGAATGTACACATAGCCCATACAGTAACCCAACTTGCAACCTTACCACTTTTCCCTGTAAAAAAAAAAATACAATCCAGAAGTTGTAAACAACATCCCTGCGATCATGAGGCATCTATGTGTGCGTGTTGTTTGTGACACGTCCCGACAAGGCAGTTGATTTGGGTTGCTGCCTGGTAGGGGGTACGCTAATCTAGCACGCACTCTGGCACTACCTAGTTACTCCACTGACAGCCACGCAGCGCCGCATGGGAAACGAGAGCGGTCCCAATCCGGCACGCACACATCCAAACACACAACCTCCGGGTCCCGCGCCCCTCTGATCTGGCCCCGGGACCGGCGAGGACAGATGGGCGAGCAGTGGGGAGTTCAGGGGCGGCCGTGGCGGCTACTGTGGAGACACGCATGGCACAGACAGACAAACAAGGATCAGAGGCTAATGCTGTAGACTGGATTGGAAAGTGGCAGACCCCAGACAGACAAATAGGCTGAAATACTCACGGAAAAGATCTCTCTCGCACATAAGGGCAGCAACGAAGGATCAAGATGCGCATGCAAATGTAAACATGGGACGGAATAGCACAGTTAAGATTAGATACTGTACATTAAAAAAAAAAAATGCAGTTTTCATTTGATAACTGAAAAAACTCTTTACTTGCATCATGAAACACTAATCCAAAAACATCTTCTTTTTAACATAAACATTACAACTTATGACACGCCACCACCGAGACAGGTGACAGTTCTGAAGACGGCTCGCAGCTAGCAGCCAAAACATGTCAACAAGGTAAAAACATCTCCTGCTGTATTGTCTTAAAAAAGAACCAAGTTGTTCATGTGGTTTTACAGTTTACAGTACTGTCATTTGGTGGATTTTACAAGAGATTAAATGCTTGGTATTTAAAAAATAGCAATTTTTTTCAGTCTATAAGATAAGTAAAATAA
>KN472544.1:0-14842 GCA_000787095.1 Periophthalmodon schlosseri
CTCTTCTCATAATATCCAGCTTTTCGTCAACGGCCTGTCTTGAAAATGGCTTGGAAAGTATATCTGCAACCAGATCAATCTCTTCTCCTTCGGCCATTATGGGTTAAATATACAGCTATAGCTGTTGGATGTCCGGGATTACTTCAACATTCTGCAAACTGCCGCCTTTCAGGCTGTAGTAAATGCTTATCCAATCACAGGACACGTACATGTCCAGTTCAGCGTAAGACCTTCTAGCTGGCCCTGGTTTGCAGAATCGAGATCTGATTGGCTACTGAAACTGACTGTGTCTGTGTCTACTTACACAGGACGGGGTCTGCTCTGTTTATTCTGAAGGCCCAGGCAAATGAAATTTTCCTGATAACACAAGCTGCTGAAATATAATTGGATAAAAACTCTACCACAATAAACAATATTGGAAGCCACTCAACTAAGTGGATATAATATGACATAAAGAGAACAGAGAATATTTTTGTTTAGATATTTATGAAATAAAATAAAATAAATTCACCTTTCTGAGTATGTTTAGGCCAGCAGAGAAGGCCTTGCTGGCCCTGACGGCCACTGGTGTGAAACAAGTTTGCCCTCAGAGTGGCTTACGTAGAAATGGGATTAGTAAGTGAGAAGAGGCGACCAGGTACTCGTGATTTAACTTTAATATTTTTACAGGATTTTGATTTTCAGTTCTAAAAATATGACCTAACTGTGTTTTCAGATATGAGTTAGGATAGACATGTTCAAATAAAATATAGCTTTCACTGATAACAAATAAAACAACAAAGCAGGATGAGCCTCACGTGGCCCTCTCATTTGGTTGCCACTTTTAATGCTAAAATCCAGTTGGTGTAAACTAAAATGACTTTCTCTGGTCTGAATCCTCACTTCCCAAACCCCAGCATATGCAGTCAATATACTGCATATATTCATATACTGAAAATGAGAAAAACTTGTATGTGTCCTGTATATCTAGGGTAAGACACTGGCAACACAGGTTCAGTTGTGATTGTAGTTAAAACTGTAACGGCACAGGCTACATACAGTCCCTTTAATATTAATAATATTAATTAATGCAATAGCCTGTAATGAGCACTGTCGCCATAGCAATTAACAATTTAAAACAAGATTTCCTATCATTTGAATGATGAAAAATCTTCAAAATGTTGCATATTACAGAAAAATGAAACTCATGAATATTGTGCATATGTTTAAACCACTTTGTATACCTAGTCTTGATATTTCCTTACAACTTACAAATAATATCAGAGTCAGTCAGGACATGGAGTTATATAGAGAGCCAGCAGTTAGTGCTGGTATCTGCTGACATATTGGAATTGATCTATGTGAACTAATGCAACATGTCCTAAACTTCCAGAGGCAATTTGATCTGCAATGATCAAAACAACTTTGGCGAAGATGCCTGGACTATAAAGATAAGGAGCTTCTGAGCTGTTAATAGAGGGAGAGAGAGTAAACATGCAGGCTTACTAAAACTTGCAAAAACTTTCCTGATGATAATAACAATATAGCTATATTAAACCATAATTATGTATTACAGAGGCCCTCAAGACACCTTTTTCATAATTTCATCATTCATCTTCGTTTGTGGTTGACATGCATAACAGCTGGTTTTCTGTACTTCACCGTGTCCTAATTTCCATACTTGTTAAAGAAATTTTCAGTCAGACTGTTGAAGGCTGGAAAAATAAAATAAAAAATAGACTCCTTACATACTGCCGCTATGAAAACATTTTTTTTTTTGTTCCTTGGCAGCCTGAAGCCACAGTCAACAGCTAAGGGGCAGTATTTAGTCACAGAGTTTAGGCAGAAACCTCTAATGCCAGAAGATCTATACCTTTAACCTTGAGGCTAAAACACAGACTCAAGTGGAATTAAATGGTGAATAAATGCAATTTAAAACATATATAACCAAAACAGCAATATTCTCAAGATTAGACTGTAGTGTTGCTGAATAACTGTAAAAATGAGCAAAAATGAACCAAGATTGCGAGCATAACACAGTTCAATCCAATGCTCTGACCTATAATTGACACTGACTTTGTATTTCTTCCTTCTGAGGGTTTCTTATATATTCTTATCCCTGCCCCCTTCCCAAGATTTCCTTACTTGAATATTGACAGATTATGCCTGAATTATAATGAAATGAATAGATAACGAGCTGGCTTGAAAAGGGCATGATGTGTGACTCAGCTCTATGAATAAAAAGCAGCAGGGTCCAATCATGTGTCCTGATAATTCACTCACATGCAGGTCTACATGGAGCTTTCAGAGAAACTTCCCAGCAGCTTTCATGTGTACTGCAAGGACGTAAGGCGGCCAGGAATTTAAATGTATTTTAAAAATCCCCCAAAAGCCTTGCCTGTTTTTTTGTTTTTTTTTATGAAAATTTGTCTTGCCCCAGTGTATTGTGTCTTGAGGTCAAAATAAGTCTGCTATGTGGTGCCTGCATCTAATTAGAAAGCATTTTATTGTTTGATCATCAGGAAGTGCACATTAGCATGCTAGTTGTTGTCACTATAAAACTCACCCCTGGCCTCTGAAAGTTGTGAAATGCACATATAAACTCATCACTGAGGATAATTAGGATGCTGAAAATGCAATACATTCATAACCTAAATCTTTTATTTATGCATTCATTAGGTTTAGTTTACACAAAAAATAACTGGAAGTTCTAAAAACTGACAAAACATTTATTAGACAAAACATGCATTAGGGATATTTTCTTAATCAGTTGTAGTAAATCCTTAATCATTAATCAGTAGAGAGTAAATAAAAGTTGAAATCATCAAATTTGTCAACTGGACAAAAAGTTGTAGGAGTGAAGACGTTTTGCTGCTCATCCAAGCCGCTTCTTCAGTTCTGGTCAGATCACTGGTGGACACTGCCTTACTGTATATCTATCTCAAGGGAGGAGCTAACTAAACTGTAAACAATAGGTGTGTTAGTTTCAGTGCAGCAAACCGTCTTCACTTGAACAACTTTTTGTCCAGTTGACAGATTTGAATATTTTTTCTTTTACTATGGATCATACCTGGACAACTGAGGGATTACACAGACACCTTAATTTTCTGTTTCATATTTTGAACTATCAAAATATGAAACGGAAAATTAAGGTGTCTGTGTCTGTGAAAATGTTTCAAAAATGTTGGGGTTTACAGCTGTAAACCCTAACGCTTTTCCCCCTTTTTTACTTGTAATTTATTCCTGATTAAGTTAAATTTGTATCTCTTGTTTCTGTCTGATCAGTCAAAGCAGTCGCGAGCAGAGCAGCATCTTCCGGAAGGTGCGTCTGAGTTCGGCACAGCGAAAAGCGTAGATGGCCGGGTCTATGAGCGCGTGGGACATCAGTAACACCACATGGAGCTGGAACAAAGACCTATAACATTCACAGTATGGGTTGAACGGGCAAACCATCATTATAATTAGATGGAGAAAAAATGGAGCCCAGCAAACCAAAAACGCCCCAAATAGGATGGTCAGTGTAAGTACCCCTCGCATGTTACTACCCCATCGTCTTTGCCTCCTACTAGACCGCGTTGCACCACTCGGGAGGGAGGCAATCTTCTGGGCATGGATTCGAGCTAGCATGAACATATAGACGTACAGGAAACAGATGATGGAGAGGGAAACCACGAAGAAGACCACGAAACATGTCATGATGAAGAAGTACTCAAAGAAGCGAATCATCAGCAGCGCAGACACTCCGCACAATGTCCAGATCAGAGCCAAGATGGCCCCCGTCCGTCGCATGGTCATGATGTTGTGGTACCGGAGAGCATGAAAAATTGTGATATAGCTGTAGAAACAGAAAAACAAAGGTAGATTTAGTTGGTTCATATGAGCGCACGCACACACCAGTAAATATATGCCATTTACTACTTTATTTTATCATAATTTTACATTCCAGTAAGGCAAGGCAAGTTTATTTGTATAGCACAATTCATACACAGAATTCTAAGTGCTTTACAGAATAAGAAAGACATTAAATTCACAATACAAATTAAGCAAAGCATAAATAATTATCATAAAATTAACATTAAAGGAGAAGATTGCAGAATAAAAACCTTTTAGTGATATGCACAGCTAATCAGAACCGTTTTGAACCTGAATTTAAACTACTTCAAAAACTGCCAGAATACCTCACCTGCTTAATCATTAATACTGGAACATTTAATAGCAGATCACATGACTGCATAAGGCTAAGGACTAGCCTCACCAAAACTGAGACGGGAAAGAGGGCTTTTAGCTGTTTTGCTTCACAAAAATGTAATACACTCCAAGGAAAAGCAAAACTGGATACACTGGTGACACAATCACAGTTTAATAATCTGGTAATGAACTCTTAAACACACACCTGCACCTGTTTTTAATATTTTATATGGACTTGTATACTTGTTTGTTTTGTTTGTTTTTCTGCTTGTATTGAATTTTAAACAGGGTGCCCATGAAAAAGAAAGCCCAAGTCCTGTATAAATAAAGATAAAGAAAAAAGAAAGAAACTTTGTCAAAGTAGAGGCCTGTCTCACATCTTCAGGAAGACTGTTCCAGGTTTTAGCTGCATAAAACTGAAACGCTGATTCTCCATGTTTAGTCCTGACTCTGGGCACCAGCAGGAGGCCGGTCCCTGAAGTCCTCAGAGTGTGAGATGGTTCATATGATACTAACATGTCGGAGATGTACTTTTGTGCTAGGCCATGGAGAGACTTGTAATAATTTGAAGTGCATATACAGGTTAGACTACATATTTCACTAATACATATATTTAAGATTTTAATACAATTCTGACCTCTCATCTTACGCTAATGCCTCTAATGTTAACAAAGGCTAAAACTTGTCAATTACACAATAGTTATGATTAGACTAATAAAAATGTATTTGTTAAATGGACATTCAAGTTGCCAGAAAAATGTGTACACATAAATTTCTGGTGTTTATGGATGACATAGGTGGAGATATTCCTTTATAGAACTCATCTCTACTTTCTGTATTTTGTCCTTTTCCTCTTAAACTTTTCCTGTTAAACTGTAATAAATATTCACCACCTGCACTATCCCATCAAGCCATTAATAATTAACATAAACACCATCTGCACATTATGTATCAGTTTTTAAGAGCACGCTTTTTAGCAGTTCATTTGAAAATAGAAACGCTAAGTTTGTCAGTGTCACATAAACATCACAGCTCTAATGTTTTGTGGAAAGATCCCAAAGTTTAAGCAGTAACTTCATCTTACTTTATCTTACTAAAATTAGATACCGAATCCTCTGCAAGTGAAGCTGACAAGTGAAGTGAAATGCTGAGTTCAAAAGAAGCTGGCTGAGCACTTCTGACTGACAGGCAGAATATATTAAATACATTTAGGTCACTGTTATAAATAACTCATTGGACTACACTGACTGGACTACATGGCGACTGTTGCTTTTTATATTACGAACTTTTTGTTTGTTTTGTTTTTTCAGTTTGTACAGAGTAGCACAAGGCTTCTACTCTCCCATTTCATGTGAGGACCGCAATTGTTTTTCTTTCACCCCAAGCTGGCTAAATCAGATTTGTGCGCAATAACTCTCAGTCTGACAGAGACTCGTCTTGTAGGGAGCAAAGCCAAAAATCCTGTAGCAGAAATATGGTTTTTGATGAATTAAATATATAGACTGCATGTGGGGTTTGAAAACTGTGGGAGGGAAGAGAACATCCTCCTGAGATAAGACTACATTCCTATCCCAGCACAGCCCATTAAGTAAAATGAGAAATATGCATTTTTTCTGTCTACCAACAATTGAGATCTACTTCTGTTAATAGATTATTTAAATAAATACTCTGGGATAATATCATTTATACATGCTCAGATGCCTCTGTGAACTAAGCCCAAAACTTCAGGTAGTATTTTCAACAAAAAAAAAGATAAAGTTGCCAGTTCATCTTTGTTTACTAATGTTCAAACAATATTGTTGTCCTCCAAAAAGATTCCTTTGGTCTTCTTTAACTGTAAATGCTTGTTGTCCTATTTGCTACTCTTTTCTTTTACTAAATGGTCACATTTTTATGTAGTGCTTTTCTACCGTCAAGGCACTCGGAGCGCTTTACATCAAGGAACCACTCATCTATTCACACACACACTAATACACAAGTGTACACAGACGCTAGGGGCAAGGTGGGTTAAGTGTCTTGCCCAAGGACACAACGATAGCATTCATCTGTGGAAGCTGGAATCGCACCGCCAACATTTGGATCAGTGGAAAAACGCTCTACCATCTGAGCTACTGTCGCCGTATTAATACTATAATACTATGCAAGGAGGAGGTCATGAGTTTGATTCTCAAGCTGGAACTATCTGTACCTTTTTTTTCCCATATATTTTTATTACAGTATTATTCCAAATTCAAATACTAATACTCCTTTTCAATGCATGTACTATACAGTATTCTCATGTTAAAATCTCTCTTGAAAATCTCACAGCTTAGTGGGCACTACAGTCTTGTTATTTCATCTCAGTGCAGGATTGATTTGCATGAAGGGATAATAAACACGCTGAGGGCTGTGCTTCTGATTAAACTCCACTGTCATAGAGCAGATCGTGAACCTGAGGGCAGTTGTTAACCTGCTCCATTTGAAAACAAACATCTCTATGATTTAAAATGATTGAAATTGTCAAATGAAAATAAATAGCAAGATATCAATTTGTCCAAAAAGTCTGTGTATCACGCCTTAATCAACATTCTTTGATTAGATTAGGGACACCAAACTGACGCAGTGTGTAATGCTCTCTGCCGATGTCCTGTTAATGGAAGACAGGGGTGGGATTTAATATGTTTTCTTCTTCCCACTCCTATTGCTTAAATAAGAAAAATATGTTACAAAAGGCAGTTGATAAGATATATGAATTTGTTTTGTTCCATTGTACTCAGTGGATATAAAAAGTTTTTAATCACATTGCATTTTTTGTGAGTTTCTTAATCAAACATTTCCAGACTGTTGGATTGGAAGGGATGGACCAATTCTGTGGCCACCACGTTCACCAGATATCACACCTCTGGATTTCTTTCTATAGGGCTATGTTAAAGATATCGTGTATATAACAAAGATACGGGACATTACTGAATCAAAGCAAAAGATAACAGATGTGATTACAACCACTGATGAGGCTATGCTACAGCGAACATGGCATGAAATCCAGTACCGTTTTGATGCGCTTCATGCAGCTAATGGAGCCCATATAGAGGTACTGAGTACAATAGAACAAGTCTGATTAAGATATCTTATCAATTGCCTTTGTAATTTTTTTTTTAAATTATTATTGTAAAGGGTCTTTATGGACACCCTGTATACTGGTTTTGTTGAACTGGAAATAGTGAAATAAAACCAGGACATCTAAATATATCTAAATAACTCTATCACTTCTTTGAAATATTAGGCATCTTATCTTCCTTCCTTGTACTATGAGCCACTGGAATCTCACGTAAATGGAATGGTGGTCCATGGAAAATGGACAAAATAAAGTATAAACATTCCTGAAATTGTTCTGTAATATCCAAATCTTAACTTTAACATTTATTTGTTTGTTTGTTTATTTGTTTGTTAATCGCTTAACATTTATTTAATCTCAAAGAATCATTGAAGATGACTGTCATGTTCAATTTTTATCACTGATTGGTATTCCCATAATCCCAAAGATTGTGGTCTATGTAATACTGATATGAGCAGAATCTTATTGACACAGGTGACAGTAATGGCTGAGGTCCAGGATTATGAACACTGCAAAGCCTTTGGGCACATTGATTTCATAAAACTTGACTTATCATTTCTTTAATTAAATATTTGGTCAGTCATCCAGATCCAGGCAATTACCACAGTCGCAAAAATATTCCAAAAAGTATTTCACCTGGACTAGCGTTCAAAACATCTTCCAGCACGTAGCCATTTACTGAGATAGTCCAAAAATCATGCCTCTTTTCCTTGTGCTGCACAAGGGGTGATTACACAGTGGTCAATATTGTATGCTCTCAACGAGTCAACGTAAATGTCAGCGATGTATCGCCGGCCTGTGGAACTGTTAAAGTACAATGGAATTCATGCAAATACTATAATACAACTGTAGCCATGGTAACACGTAGAGAACAAAGCTCTACATTGGCAGAAAGCACAGCGGTGAGGAGGGACAACAATCTGTGTGTAATAATGTGTGTTTCTGCAAACATACAATTCAGGGAAGTTAAGAAGAAATAGTCTCTGAGTCATCTCTTGCTGAAGTTAGCTATACCAACACTTAATGAGTTTAGACATGCTGTTTGAGATAGTGGGACCAAAACAGTGTTCAAAACAGTGTTCACTCTTTTTCAGTCCTCCATGCATCTCATTATAGTCTACAATGTCAAGCTTCTCTAAATTACTTCTCTTGTACAGTGGACTAATGGTGTCCTTAAATGCCATTCAGTCTTACCACAAGATTTGGGGTTCCAATTGGAAGGTTTCTAAAATTACACAGAATATAGCCTTCAGAGGCATAGACAGAGCAGATCTCTTTCACCTTCATTCACTGGGCGGATTTTCAGTCATATTGTCCAAACACAGGCTTGTCATTGGATCGTATCAGTGAGTCTGCATGACATACTACATTTTGTGTTTATTCAGCCCACGTCACATGACTAAATCAAATCTAGTGCAATAATAGATATTGTTAATTTCTGTTCTTTGGACATCATAATAATATCATAATAATCCTGCAACCCACATGTTTTTAATGGCACATCATTATGTAATCATTTCTTATAATGCTGCAAGTGGTGGCACATGAATAAATGCAAATGGTTCTTGTTTATTGAGGGATATATGGATCTCTAACAGTCCTTTTGTACTGTGGAGTGATTATACCAGCAATAACCAGGACTGAGTGTTTCCCATATGAAAGACAATCTGAATGAAATATAATTGGGTATCAATTTAAAATGGACATCTGAGTAACAAAAGAATATGCACAAAAAAACAATTGTTCTGCTGTCCCTTGCATAGCAAAGTTTATCAACCTGCGACTCAAGGGTGGTTCACATGGGAGAACCATATTTTAGTATGAGCAAAAAGTGCAGTGTCCCCAGTGATATTTTCTTATTTATTTTTCTTATTTTATTTATTTGTAAAGGGACAGCACATATTAATGAACATTAAGATTATAGCCAATGTGACTAATTTACCTCTTCAGTCCCTCGGCAGGTTGATCTGAAACAGTTTACAGGACAGGGAAAAGAGCAGCAACAATCATACAAGAGCAAATGTAACACACCAGCACACTCATTATACATACAACACTCACTATGCACACAACACACTCACTATGCACACAACACACTCACTACGCACACAACACACTCACTACACACACAACACACTCACTACACCCACAACACACTCACTACACACACAACACACTCACTACACCCACAACACACTCACTACACACACAACACACTCACTACACCCACAACACACTCACTACACACCAACAACTCACTATTCATACAATTATAGAACAGTGCATTTGAAGTTAGAAGTTAGAAGTTAAACCACCAACCCCTCAATATAAAAATGTCATTTATTTATACATGGTGACTTATTTGGTCCTTGAACATCCACGGTTTTAAAGCTTTTGAAAATGCTGCCAGTGTTGAGAGCTCTTGTATATGAACAGACAGTGTGTTCCACGTCTGACCTGCTCCATAAGCAAAAGAGACTTGTCTAAAAGCACTTTTCCTAAACGGCAGAGAGCAGCCACCTCTAGACCCTGTTCTTGTTGTCTGCTTTGAATTTCTTTTCACAAACTCGTTTAGAGGAGGTGGAGTCAAATTGTTAAAAACTTTGTATACTAAAATTAAATCTGCATATTTGATTGTGTTGTCCCAATTAAGAAATTTGTATTTGTCAAATATTCTGAAGTAATGATAATTAGTGGGCCTTTTGTCTAAAACCTTGAGTGTTTTTTTAAATAAATACTCAATATTATATTTATACATTTCAAAAGACAATTTTGCTTAGTGTATTATATTTTATTCTACATACCGATCCACAGCAATGGCAAGGAAGCTGAAGATGGACCCCATGAAGGACATGAGGAGCAGTGAGTCCATGAGGTCATCCAGTCTGGTTTCAGACAGGCCGGTCTTCTGGAGCTGTCCCGCGTCCGCCAGCAGGATCATCAGATTCTCCCAGCTCTTCATCAGACTGGCCATTGTGTTGAAGGCGGCCAGGCTGCAGATGAAGCAGTACATGGGGGAGTGCAGGTTCCTGTTACTGATCACTGCGACCACCACCAGGAGGTTCTCTGCTAAGCTAACTACTCCAATGATGAAGAACAAAGGCCATGGGACTTTAACTTCAGGGCAGTCCGTTTGGTTTAGTAAGGTGGTATTCATCATGACCTGAGGAGAAAAAATTGTGTCTTAGATCAGGTCATAGTGTTTGACATACATAATGTACATGTGGTTGTATAAGTGTGGTGTCCTAAGGCTTCTGAACTGACTCAAACCACATTTGTATGCATTGCACCTGATACTTAGTATGGCACCTGAGGACAGTCAATTTCAAGCTCTTCCCCTCAGGATATACAAGTTATTTTGCTAGTTTGGCCTCAGACCTGAAATGTCTCTAACTCTTTAAACTTAGTCCAATTGACTAATATTTAAAGCTTTCTGTTATAGTCTGTCACAACCTATTGTGGTATATTTTCTGTTTCCTTGGTCCAACAATCAAACCTTAAAATGTAATTCATTTCATTTGCATATTTCTGAACTTTATCGTTTGAAAGTAGAGCCTTGTGTGATTTCAGACGTGAACAGGTATGCCAATGTAATAAGAGTGGCAGACACTGGCACAGGTCTCTGCCAGCCTGTGGATCTGTTGTAATCATCACTATAATTATGGTAGGCCTTACCCAAATCCCACAAATCCTCTGCCAGCAACCCTGATAATTTTCAGGTCCAAAGGAGTCGTGTGAAGGCTCTTAATCAAAATCCAAAGAGTTTTTCAATGTTAGCTTTTGTTGAAATGATCGCTATGCATCTGAGTAAAACAGATTTGAATACCATCCACTCGTTATTCTCTACAGTGTGAAGGTTAAATCAAATGTTTACAGTAGACAAATTCATTCTCTTATCACACTGGCAGACATTGTACTCATACTTGAGAAATATTATTTTGAAGTGTTGCTGTCTGTCTTTACAATCAACTGACTAGAGGTATCAGATACTCGTGATGGGACTGGGGCTCTTTTTCTGGAATCCGAATCTTTTGGATCCATTCATTTCAAGGAGATGTTCAAAAGATTGTCTCTTTTACTATTTATTTGTTTGACAGAAGCCAATGTGAGAACTCATTTTAACAACAAACTAATCATAGAGAGAACCCACCAAGGCTTAAATGTGTTTAAAATGGTTTAAACTGAGAGTGGGAGAGTGTTTACCCTTTGAAATGATGCATAATCTAAAGAAAACGTTGAACTACAACAATAATAATTTTAACCATTATTACGTCAAATATGATTTTTGTGCACAAATCTCTCACTCATGTCGCCTGCTCTGCTTCTGTGCTGCTTCTTGTGTCGGTTCAGTGTTAAGCAGTATACCTTTTCTGCTCTGTGCTGCTTCTTGTGTCGGTTCAGTGTTAAGCAGTATAAAATGCATACAAATTAGAAAGAAAAATGAGATCTGGATCCGACTGTTCACGTTAAGGAACCGTGCAAAAGAGCCGACTCGTTCACAAACATCACATCACTACCAGGTACCAGACAGACACACAGCACTACATACACTACTTCCTTCGTTTAGAGTTTTGTTCACTTCTATAAATTGTCTAATAAGCCCTGTTACTACTGTGGCTAGAAGTGTGTTAAAAACTTGCATTCCTACAGTTCTATCTATTTGCTAAACCATCCCTAAGGTCCCACTCTCTGTATTGTCCAGGGTCCACTCCTGTGCAGTGCATTTAAAGCTTTGAGCCAATAGCACTCACAGATCTTAAGGTGTTTCAGGAACTCAAACCCACCACCTGCCCTCTAGACCAAGGCCTTGTCTCATCATAAAAAAACAAAACAAATCCCTGTTTCCCAAGGTAATGGAGAACCTTGTTTTAAGTCTTCAAATGGTTTGCCTCCTACCTCACAAATAGAAGCCTTTCAGTAATTCTTAGTCAACATCGCAGCCCAGGGATTGAAGTTGGAAATGATCAATTTTGCTAAAACCCAGGACACAAACATATTTCCTCTTTTGTGTCGTTCAATGTTTTATGTGCTTTGTCCCTGATAAATAATCAAATAACTAAACTAAAGATTTAATTTTTTATTATTTTATTATTTCATATTGGCAATTGCTCCCCTCTCTTCAGGTATACCCCAGGCTCAATTCTTGGTCCGGTTCTTTTCTCACTGTACATGCTGCCTCTGGGACCAATCATCTCCAACCACAACATCAGTTTTCACATTACACTGGTGATGTTCAACTATACCTGTCAGTGATCCTGAACAACAGCACTGGATGGGACCCACTTCACAACTACTTCGAGGTTACTCCAGCTGTCAGGAACTAGCTATCACAAACTTTCCTGTTGGTATAGGCCTGGATATGAAAAAATTAGGCTTTTGACTTCAGTAAATAGACTTGAAGCACATGCAGTCAAACAGGATTTGAACTATTTGTTGATATGGCCTTATTTGATCCCCATATCTCTCATCTCCCCAGAGCCTCTCTTTAAACGTCAGCTTGATCAAAGAGCTGCTCCTACGCCTGATGACACACTGTCCAATCAAGTTTTTAATGTGTTAGGTCAATGCATGTCTCTTTATGAAACGAGCGTAAGCAAGATCCATCAGAAGTCCTTTGAGTATTGCATACATTTTTAAGTACATCTGTTTCAGTTATAACAGGCTGCAGTAAGGTTATTTGTGTTCGTCTGGTGTGAGAAATTATGCGAGTTGTGCAATAACAAAAATGCACCAACATTTCTATTAGAGTAATTAAGATTTTCCTAAAATAACAATCTAACATAAGCAATTGTCTGCCTATAGCAAAAAGAAATTGAATTATGTCAGTTGGACAAAAGATTTTAAAAGTGAATACGTTTTTGCCACTCTCTAGCAGAGCTAAGTTTCAGTTTCATTAGCTCCTCTCTTCAGGCAGATATTTAAGTGCGTTACCAGAATCAGAACTGAAGCAGCTACTTGGCTAAATGTATTCACTTTTAAAAACTTTGGTCCAGTTGACAGAATTCAAATTAAAAATTACTTACTGTCTAGAATTCAACTGAAACTGTAGAAACTATTTTAAATAATCAAACAAACATTTTACATAACCTGCCACATGTTCATGACACATTCAGTATAGTTTATTATGTTTAGCTACTATTGCTTGATTCAAGAATGAGTGTTTCATTTTTGTAGCCTCAAGCACACCCAATTTGAAAATCAACATCTATTTACGTCAAATACAGTCTGTATTAGATGTAATGTAATTAGTTATGACATACTGAATCTCTTTAAATGATTACCTGTGTCCATGATATTTATATCACTTACTTAATATTTGAGAGGTAAAACAGCAAGTTACAGCACATTATGTAAGTTGTGACTAAAATAAAAACAAAATAAAAAAAAACTGCAGCCCTAAGCCAGTAGAGCTTTATCAACTTTGTCAACATGCCTCCCTTCTTTTCCATAGCTATAACTAATTTGTTTCACTAAAAATGAAACAGTTATCCATACGCTGTAGGAAAAAGACCGCAGCTGCCCTGTCTAATATCTCTGCCTGTCTGTCATCCAACGTAACCAGCTTTCTTGTAATCAACAGAAAAAGCTCTTCTGTAAATTATGAGCCATTTGTGACCCTCTAAAAACATGCTTTTTCTACGCAATTTACTCCCACAAATGTGTTTAAGCCTGAATGTAACCCAGGTATTGTGCATGTACAAAACAAGGTGAGTTTATTAAAGCTATTTTATTATTAGAGTTTATTAAAAAGAGGTCTTACTTACCTTTGTCAGTACATGGACATCTTCCTGTTAGTCATTTCTATTGATCCTTTTCTGAACAGGATCCCAATAAAATCTATGTCATATAAAGAGTAGATCTGGTTTGCAGCTTTTCTGCAATGTTTTGAGTTTATATATAGCTCTGCTGTTGTTGTAGCCTTAACCTCACCATGCTAAGATTACAACATGAGGACAGCTTTGTTTTGACTAAATGTTTATATACTGTGAACAAGGATGGGTCATGAAAATATCTCAATTTCTAAACTGATCTTTGATAACATTCATCTTGTCCTCAGTTATGATAGCTATATTTGATTTCTTTTAGGCAAACAACTTTGTTTGAGATGTATTTGCCTTGACATGTTTTGGCTGCAAGCTGTGAGCCATTTTCAGAACTGGACAGTTCTAAATTGATCTTGTTAGCTTTGACTGAATAAAGTCTTTGACTTTTTGTAGCTCTTAAGACATAACAAGAGGCGCTTTGTTTGCATTAAATAACAACACATCTATGATCTATTAACAAGCCGAATTGCAACTGTGGAGCAAGTATGACATTAGTACATCTTTGAAACAGTTTAACACCTTGCACCCCAGGTTCGTATAATCCAAAGATAAGATCCCCAAGATTAAGAAATCAGGAGTAGTATGTTGTTACAGCAGATACATTGGTGAAACAGCCCAGCCATTTGAGAAGTGCCTCTATCAGCACCGCTGCAAAACATCCTCTGCAAAACATCCTCTGCAAAACATTCTCTGCAAAACATCCTCTGGTCTTGACTCTGCTGGGTACCTGCACATGGAGAAAAAGGGTCACACTTTG